>JAHWFP010195230.1:0-11188 GCA_023313725.1 Lithobius niger
AAATTTGAAGTACAACACGCTGTAAACACGTTTTTATTAATTTAAAAATTGAATTTAAATTTGTTTTATACGGTTTTGTTGGTGAAACGGTTGTCTTGTAAACGTCCGTGTAGAAGCTTAAAAAACACCCGGTTCGTGTAGCCTTGTCTGCGAAACGGCTGTTGGTGAAATGGTTGTCGGTTAAATGTCTTGTCTGTGTAACGGCTGTCCGTGAAGTGGCTGACGGTGAAATGTCTTTGTCTGCGAAACGGCTGTTGATAAAATGGCTGTAGGTGATATGGGTGTTGGTGAAATGTCTGGGACCTTGCGTGGGTTTAGTTTTACTTGTGAGTGTGAGTGTTTGGGCAAGGTGGCGGAAAGAACAATGGAAGTCAGGTTGAATTTTCAACCATTTTTCTCGAAGTAGCTAAACAAGTTCAGCATTCTGTTGAGCGTGAAACGCCATCATCCTAAGGGGAAAAAAAACATTGATTAGGAACCCCTACCATTACCACAAGTAGCAGCAGAAAACTTTGGACTAGTATCCCGCCTAAAAGCTACACTGTGCCGTAAATTGCATTGCTATTAACACTAGATTTGTCAAAAAAAGTCATCAGTTGGTGTATCCCTACTGCGGTCTTCATACTTACTGTCGCCAATGTTAAGCTAGCTAGATGATTGCTTAGTAGACTGGTCACCACGTACACATTATTTACCACAACAGTAAATGACAAAACATGAAACAAACCGTGGTTATTTGCTATTCTAGGCACCACCAGTGGCAGAAGACACTTATTTAACTAAAGCCTTTCTGGCAAAAGAGAACTATTACCAACAGAATTGTAGTATAAATAACACTAGTTTGTAATACATTAGTTATAGCCTACTGGGAACCCGAACTTTGCACGGGTTGAAAGTTTTATTTGTGTATTATATACGGGTGTTTTGTTATTTTTGGGGACTTGTTTTGTTTTGTTCCCTAGAATTGGAGTTCACATTATAGTTTGTTTCGTTCGAGTGAACTTGAATCCGTTTTTTATTTGTATACCTTCACAGCTGTGGATTAAATGGGACATAAGTGTTAATGCTTTTTTTTTTCTAAATGGTGAACCCATTTTTGTTCAGTTATTTGTTGGCTTTCGCTTTGTCTAGGTTTCAATGCTAAACAAACGACTGCTTATGCTAAAAAATCATGAGCCCACGACTTTCTGTAGCAAATAAGAAAAGCAAATCGACAGTTTCAAAACAGGGAACACAGTTCATGGTAACCGTAGAAGCATAATAACCAATGCTCCGATTACGCTCCCTATTTTTAAATGCATAATAAAAGAGCGACATTGATTCCAGTAATGTAAAATTACCAAATATTTCTAATCATTCAGGCACGCAATACGACAAGGGCCGATTTTTATTTAAGGGGAGGGGTGGGCAACAACCACCATTCCCCCCTTCTCTCCTCACGCCCAAGAAAAATTATCAGTCAAAAAAATGTACCTCAGATGGAAATACTTAAATTTATAAAACAAGATAAAAAAAAATATAAAATAATTAAAAACATTTTAGCACGGCTTGGGACAAAAAAAATTAGCTCCTAAACCCGTTGATCCCAGTCTATGCACCAAGGGAAATCTCTTCACCTCTTCCCCCCCCCCCCTCACCGATGCCAGATATAATCCTCGTCCTCGTGTGAAAAGTATAATTTTTGGCAGAATTGAGGGGACAGAAAGACGTCTCTCGCTTGGTATAGCTTTCTTTGTTGTTGGGGGGGGGGGGGGGGATTAAGATGAGCACCCCTGTGTATTACATTAATGCGTGTTAATTTTTGTCAAGTAAAGAAAAGTACACGATTTCAGACTATGAGCTACACTAATGACCAGCCAATTTCTAATTTTCTTCTACAGCAAAATTACCTAACAGACGAAAGACAAAGCGCTCTATTTTATTTTCTTATCGAAAGTGATCGTGGAATGAATTTGGAATTCTGCCTTTATTTAACGTGTAGCGCTGCCTTCCAAATCCGTCATCGAACCGGGAAAATGCTGGGGCTCCGTGCGTTCGTACTACAGCTACGCACTACCACGTTACCGGCGAACCGGACTCGCATATTTGTCGAACTGATACCACACAACTGTTACACTAATACCTGATTAGAAGGAGCCGCTATTTGTTCGACATGACTACCCTAAATGTCAATATGCGTAGCAAAGTAGCCGCTATTTTTTTTTCGTCGTTTCGCGGAACAATAGAACTCCGTTTTCTGGGAGATATTGTCAAAACGTGAAACTAACTAGTCCAATTCCGGTTCAACTTCTTTTTCATACGGAAATATGCAAAATACGCAAAATACGCAAATACGGAAACTATAACAATATGCAAATATGCAAATACGCAATACGCAAATACGGAAATACGCAAAAATTCTTGGTCAAGGACCTAGAAACATTCAGATAAAAACTGTTTAATACTAAAGTCTACAATTTGCTGGGACGTGTTCTCATTAAAATTCGTGGTTGATCAACTGATATTCTGGCACATCCGGACTGACACTAATAAGTGATACGCCTGACCAGTTCGGATAAACGACTCGAGTGGGACGTGACGTCATTAGACAATAGCCACGACGAAAGCCCCTTTTTCTCACCCAACTGTATTTCAAAAACTCCTTATATGCATAAAATGCATAAGCAGTTAAAAAGCACTAGTTGAAGCCCATGCTATGCACGGGTGGTGTTGGTAGCAACATTGTTATGTCTGTATGTAGATGCTCATTTTCTGCTCAACTTTGTTTGTAAAACAAGCGGCTACAGCGACTAACTAGTCGCATCCGGTCTTCTGTACAGTTCTTCCACTACCAATAGTGAGGCACACTTCTCTATCACGCATTGCAACAACTATCTCTATTATATAATCTAAAAACAGTAACCATCAGAATTGCCCGTTACAAATGTGTTAGATTTTAAGCTTATTTTACATTTTAGGCATAATTGTCAGCGTTTAGGCCTAATTTACAGATTTAATTTCGTAAGTAGCAACTAACGGACATTTGGATTGTATACAGTAAGCCTATTCATTTTTGCAACACGGTATGCCTCCGCGCACACAGTTACAGTGTTACAACGTAATGCGCAACGTAGCCTAATATAGATCAGTGGTAGTAGGGAAGGGACAGGAGAAACGCTGCAGCAGCGACTCGTAGCAACTATTGACGTTGCTATGGTAACGTGATTTTAGACGTAATTTTCATTTTTTAGGCCTAATTTTTTTAACGGCAGTTTTAGTTTCGTAAGTAGCAGATAGGCCCAATGGAGAATTTGGTTCGATCGTAAGCCTATTCATTCATGCAATAATGCGACAAGACTCTTTTAAACGAAGCTAAAATGTTTTTGTTTTTTACGGCTGCGTTAACACAAATCTTTAGGATTTTAATTCGACGATGAAATGTTATTATTTAATTTAGTTATGTCGAAGAAGCCTATTAGCTATAAGGGGTCAACGATGTTTTAATTTGCCATGTTATTTAACTAACTTTTGACGCTGAATCGAACGTTGTAAACAGTGGTCGTCAATTTCTGGTACCGTTGCGAAGTTGAAAAAAGCGACGGACGGACGGACGGACAAAGTCGTTGTAATATCCTTCTCAGCCGGTACGGCTGTACAGAAGACTAAAAGGAGCATTAGAAATAGTACTTTATCAGGTTGCATGTTAGATAGTTGTCATATTTATGTCCATATCGGTCCATGGTTAGACCCATTTCTGTTACATGATGGCAACTAACTAACGTGTGTCAGCTCATTTCTGCATAGTTGATTCTGCATTGTTACAGGCAATTGTAGTAATCGTTGCTGTCAAAGATGTCTAAGATCCTGTGCTTTCCGATTGAATTTCTCTATCTAAATTGTTACTCTCGTCATCGTGGGAAGATAACCCAGTTTGGGTTCCGATCCCTAAATTAAAAACAAAAACAAAATATCAATAATTGCGGCAGACAATCGAGGAAAATAATTTGGAAACAATTCTACTGGACTCCCGAAGCCTGCGTTGAAGAACTAAATAGGCCTACTTCCTTCATTCAAAATGTTAAAAGCTTATGATTTAAAACTGGAATTCAACAACGAATTAATCTTACGCTGGCCGACAATGTTCCCTGTACCCAAGCATCGTTGCAACTCTACTCCTATCTGGTGAAAGACACACTTTGTTGCACAGTTTTGTTCGGTTCCTGTGGGAGTTATAGTTCCTACAAAACACAGGTAAACATTTGTTCAATTTACACCCTTCGGTTTTGGCTCCGAAAAGAGATTTAGACGAAATCCCTAAAGCAACAGCTTCTCTTTTTTCGGCTCTGAGAACTGAATTAGCTCCTCTGAATGGTTTTTATTTCTCTTTTGGACGATAGAGTAATGTGCTTGTATGAAGTTGAGGATAAGTCGTTGGAACAATTTCTAAGCGAACTGTGTAATGATCGCGGGCTTGCGTGTCAGTCTGCTAACCAGGGGTGACAGTTATGTGCCTTTGTTGGAATTGTTGGGTGTTTAGCCCCACATAGTGCATTTTAACTTCAAAAATCTTCGGGCGGTTTTGACTTTCTATTACAAGTCGAGCAGGTTTCAGTAGGATCAGTCTTTATAGTGACTTAAATAGAATTGCCAGCCCAGCTACGCTGCATGGCTGTTTCAAAAAAAAAAAAAACAATATTATCTCATGCATGTATCCCGTCTGTGTGTTTTTGCGCGTTTTGAACATTTAACTGAGTTTCACTAATCCTTTAATTTTAATCTTTCAGCGGTTTATGCCAGCGATTAATGAATGCATCTTTCAAAACAATTCTTTTTGGTTGGCTAATAAACGCTGATTGAGTGAGCGAACTGTCTTTGTATGTTTGCGTGTTTTGAATATTTAACCGAATTTCACTAATCCTTTAATTTTAATTGTCCAGTGGTTCATAGAGTTTTGTAGCGAGCGTTTACCGCTTCCAGTCATCGTCCAGCGGTTCAAAGGGTTTTAGCGAGCGTTTAACTGCTTTCGGTCATCTGCCCGACGAAGCCCTAAGGTCCAGTAGTTTATGCATTGTTCAAACAATTCTTTTTACACATGGGCGATGCTTGGCTTTATTGCTTGGGTCCTATTGTTGCCGGCCACTTTGCAGCGTAGCAATGATTAGCCTCGTGCTCCGAAGATTTAAAGTGATTGTTACTTCTTATTGTTGGTTACACGAATGGGACTTCGGGACTCCAGGTGCGATTAACGTTCGCTAAAACCTTTTGACCCTTTGACCATATAATGCATAAAGCAGTTATTGAAATACAGCCGGGGAGAAAAAGGGGCTTGCATCGTGAGCTATTGTTAAATGACGTCACGTCCCACTCCAGTCGTTTATTTGAACGGGTCATGCCTAGCGTCTGGCCAGAAGTGACTGAAATATTAGTCGATTTTTCATAATTTCGATTAGAAGACGTGCCAGCAAATTGAAGGCGTTGTTATTGAAGAGTTTATGGTTAAATCGTTTGCGTATGAAAGGTTGTAGGTCCTTGACTAAAACTTTTTGCCAATTATGTTTCTGTATAAAAAAAAAGTTGAACCGGAACTGGCCCAGCTTATTTCAGGCTTTGACAACATGCACGGAAAACGGAATGCTGTCTGTTGTTGGGCTATTGGCGAACCACTGACAAAAAATGGTGGCTACTTTACGATTCGCCGGGAAGGCTGTCCTAGGATTCAACGCGTATTGGCAATTCGGTTAGTATGTGGCTCCTGCTAATCAGGTAACTATTGTATAATCGATTATTTAGTGTAACAGTTTATTGTAGTATCAATTCGACAAACGTGTGTGACAACGGGATAGTGCATATTAGGTGAGTAGCTAACAGATTTAGAAGGCAGGGGCAGCGCTACACAACAAAGGCAGAATTATAAATTCATTCCACAATGCACTTTCGATAGCAAAGTAAACAACAGAGGGAACAAGTTTACTTTACGCGGCTTATGGGAAGAATAACGGCTCCTCACCGATTGATCTCTCGTTGGGCTAGAATGACGTAAAATGATCAACTGAACAACATTTTCCCATAAAATTTTTGGGGCAAAGGCTTCGTTTGGCCGTCAGAAATTAATGAAAGCCGCACTCTTTGAGCTGACGAACGAGAGGCCGTTTTCTTCCCATGTTCCCAGCTGATATTTTTTTTCCCGTTAACAGTTCAGATAGGTGGTTTGTTATTGTCAGTTTCGTGTGGTTTTGTTGTTATTGTCGGTTAGGTTAGGTTAGGTTAGAAACCGGTTTCGGCATTTCACTTGAGGTAATGAATTGGTTGGGGTTTGGCGTTTCACTTGCCGGACTTTCGCCCAGTTTCATGCTTTCCGGTGTGGCGCGGTACTAACTTAGGACCTTCACCACGGTCAAACAATGCGTTTGCCCCAAAAATGGAACAGGAAAACATTACTCAGCAGGTAATTGTTAGTCCATTAAAAAAAATCGGACGAGAGCCCGTATTCTTCCCGTGTTCCCTTTTATGCACATGGCCCGAAATTCGAAAAAAGACAGAAAAAACCTACCTTTAATTTTCATGGAAGGCACTACAAATTGATCCCAAATTGCGGAAACTCGTTAAATCATCATTAACATAACCTAACCAATTAACTGCTTCAGTATGAAATGCCAAACCCCAACCAGTTAACTACCTCAGTATGAAATGCCAAACCCCAAACTTACCTAACCTTACCAAACTGTCAATAACAACAAAACCACACAAAACCACACGAACCTGACAATAACAACCCGCCTATCGGAACTGTTTACGAAAAAAAATATATATAAGGTGCCCTGCCGGCCCTGCGAGCGAACGCAAACACCGTATAGATGTACGGATTGTGGCGCTAGAAATCTACTGTTTTAAGTCGTTTTAACAAATTTCCGCGCTCTAAAACCAACTGTCTTTGTATTTAGGGTGGTGTTGGAGCCATTTGGAATCAATATCGTAAGGATATCGAGTATGTGCCTAATGTAAACTTTAGCCCAATAGAGCTTTGTCTTTCGTCTATGAAAATAATAATGTTGCGATTTTTTTGCATTAGCAGTTTATGTATTTCTTTATGAAATTCTTGTTTTTTTCTACTTCGGAAGCAGGACTTATAAAGTGTGGATGTATTAATGTGTTAATGTGTTGCAGTGTTAGTTAGTGTGTTAGGCCTATTGCATTTTATTATTCTAATTTTGTTACTTTTTTTACGTTGATTGCGTTTGGTTGTTGCTTTTTGTTGTTGTTTGTTTTCGTATTTAAGGTTGTCGGGCTGGTGACCCAGTAGTGTTGCGCTCGTGAATAAATCCAATTCAATGAAATTTGTCTTCCAAAATCCTGGGTTTTCTGCTTTAACTTCTTCAGCTAAATTGTGCCTCTCGTCGTCGTGGGGCAGATAACCCAGTTTGGGTTCGTGCGCACTAA
Organism: Lithobius niger; assembly: GCA_023313725.1. Classification (NCBI taxonomy): domain Eukaryota; kingdom Metazoa; phylum Arthropoda; class Chilopoda; order Lithobiomorpha; family Lithobiidae; genus Lithobius; species Lithobius niger. The sequence goes on from JAHWFP010195230.1 coordinate 7,417, forward strand.
AGCAAAAAACAAACAAACTGTTTCCCAGAAGGGATTACTGCACTTAGTAAACTCAACTCGAAAGTCGGCCCTCTTTTCCTACTATTTTTTTTCTGAGTATGCTTGTGCTCAAACAATTTTTGAATAAGTACTGCAGCTGGCTGTGCTAATGCCAAACCATTTCTGCCCGACGTCAAACCACGGTCCCCAAAATAGCCGACGACCTCGAGTATTAAAGTCCAACACTCGGGTAGCGGGCGTAAAAATACCCTCTAACCAGTTAATTACAACAAGATTAATAACCCTCACTTCCCCCCCCCCCCCGACGTATTTCCCTACGTAAAATAGCGGTATTTTATTTATTCAGAAGGATAGATTAGTCAGTTCAAATTGTAAAACAATCAAGCAAAGTTTACAGAACCTCCTCCCTCTCCTTTCCCCGACGTGCTACTCCAAGATAACAGCTTAATAAAGGTCATTACTACATGATTCATTGTGGGTATCCATAAAACGGCACTACCTTTGTGGGACAAACAAAACAAAGAATTCCCGAACCCCTGGTATCGCTGAAATCGAAAATTAAATTACGAAAACAAGAAAATTCATTAGTTCAGCATTTTAAAACACCATAAACAAAATTTTTAAGGATCAAAATAATTTTTCGTATTTCCTACCGTAAACCTCGAATAACGTTCAAAACACTTTTTATTTACTGATCCTCCCTCCTCGTCCACGACCATGGTTTCCCAACAACAAAGCATTTGCAGGACTAACGCCACAAAATGTCCACATTAATTTGAACTCACTTGGTCTCTTATACAGCAGGATTCAACAGAAAATTGTCAATCCGTCGTTCTCACAAGGTCGAGTCAGTTGCATCCATCTTTGTTTTTACCTGGTAGTCATTGATTTTAGTTCTGTATGAAGTGCTTAAAGGGTGATACTGTTTTCATGCTTGTTTTCGTGTTTTTAATTACCGCCTCTTCACTCATTTTCTTTGGAAGTGAAGCGGCCTAGTCAACATCTTTTTAGATTTTATGGTGTATTATTTATTTATTTATTTATTTTATTATTATGATTTTTTAATAAGTCTGCTCACGTAAGCTTACAGCTACAGTCAACTTTCATGCTTGAAAACTATCTGGGATGATGCGAGGTCCGAAACGATGTGACACTATTTATTATTTGTGCACTTTGTGGCTTTTACTTGTGTGTTTGTATATGTTTTTAGTATATTACAAACATTCAGCCCTAAAAGTTAAAAAATTGTGACGTCTGAAAAATGAAAGAGTTGCACAAACTCCTGTGAAATTCACGCATGCTTGCCAACGCCATCTAGGGGCAAGAAATACCACGACTGCTTTTGAAATCGAAATTGTGCGTTTTTAAAGTTGTCTCAAGTGACTTTGGCCACTTATTGTTCTATGCACACCCACCAGAGGTGCTGATGAAGCTAATATAGTGTATTGGAGTATACAGGGTGTTCGGAAATTGGTGTCAAATATTTTGAGGGTCCGCTGTGTGATCAAAGATAAGAAGAAAAAGTCCTATAAACATGGGTCCGGAAATGCACCAGTCTTTAGTTACAGCCCCCCCCCCCCCAGGTTTGGGGTAAACAGTTCTTAAATACCTCGTAATGATTCACCGTTTCCATTCCAAACTCAGGATATGTGCCATATCATACCTGGTATTTCAGTACTTCATAATACAGTATTGGGTCGCACAACTTATCAGAGGGAGAGGTAATTTTCTTATGGGGGGGGGGATCAAACGTGGGGGAAGAGAGGAGTAACTGCTTTGGTCTTGTACTTTAATGAAACAAATTGTACATACCAGAAAAAACACATCGTATCACATTACTGTGTGATTGAAAACAATCGAGAAATGAAACATCATTAAGTAAACAGAAGATGGCTACTCAAAGTTTTACTGAGTATCATTGCATTTGCGGCTCTGCTGCAATTAACTGCAATACGCATCCGCAAAAGACCTCCTCTCCAGAACATTCTGTGACAAGCAACTCAAAAAGATAAATACTACGGAAAACAAACTAAACGTAAGCGTTTTATCATAGTAGGTGCTCAAAATGACCCCCCTCTGCCTCGATGCAGTTCCGAAGCCGCTGCGCCATGGACCGACGAACCCGTTCAAAGATTCCAGGGGTTGTGCGAATCTGGTTGCATCCATCCACAATCGTTTGGCGAAGTACATCAGCATTGGGAATTGGTGTACTGTACACGAGTGACTTTAAGTGTCCCCAAAGATAAAAGTCTAACGGGTTTAAGTCCGGAGATCTAGCAGGCCATGCTATTGGGCCTGCACGTCCAATCCATCTGTCAGGAAAGCTTCCATCAAGGTAATGTCGGGCCAAAAGGCTGAAGTGAGCAGGTGCACCATCGTGCATAAGCCACATTCGTGTCCTGACTGCCAGGGGAACGTCTTCCAGTAGTTGGGGCAAGTCATACTGGAGGAAATGGAGGTAGGTTTCTCCATTTAGGCGTCGAGGTAGAAAAAAAGGCCCTACCAAATGATCACCAACAATTCTAGCCCAAACGTTTAGACTAAATTGTTGTTGATGTCTAGATTGTTGTACCTCGTGCGGATTTGCATGGTCCCAAAGATGGTTGTTGTGATAGTTGAATATGCCATCACGTGTGAAGCCAGCCTCATCTGTAAACAGGATAGACGGCAGGAAATGAGCGTCTGCTCCACATTCATGATTCAGTCGCACACAGAACTCTCGTCGTGGTGGAAGGTCGGCCTCGCCAAGACCTTGGACACGTTGCAAATGGTAGGGGTATAGCAGGTTATGATGCAAAATGTCCCAAATCGTCGAATTACTGACACCCTCTCTGCGTGCAATGCGTCGTGTGCTATCCGATGGATTTTCTGCTATATGCTGGAGAACTCTGTCTTCCAAGCCAACAGTTCGCACAGTTCTGGGTCTTCCAGCATCCGATGTCCGTCTCCCAAATGAGCCTGCTTCCCGTAAGCGCTTGTGGATACGACTGAACGTTCTAGCACATGGCAAATTCCTGTCTGGATACCTTTGAGCGTAGAGACGTCGTGCTTCCAATGCATTTCCATCTGCAAGACCATACATGTAGTGCATGTCTGCCAGTTCGATGTCTGGATACTCCATACTTAGGGAAGAGAACTACCGAACAGTAAACGTGAACAAAGGATCACAATGTCACCTTTAGATTTAAGTCATCAAGTGATTTAACAAACCCCTGTATTAACAAGAAGTCGTCTGTCAACCCCGAAATCTGGACTCTCCAAATGGTGTTCAAGGTCACCTTGTACAGATATGCGAATGTTCAATTTGAATTTGTGATTACAGTACTTTTTCGCATCACAAACGTTGTTGTTTTTGTCAATAAATGTTATTACATTCTGGAAGGGAGATCGTAACAGGGGGATAGCAACTAATGAATGGCAGAGCTTGCCCGCTGTAATGTAACTTTTAAGACTTCTAAGTTATTGTTTTTTAGAAGTTGGGTTTTCAAGGATTTTTGTCATTAAGACTTAAAACTACAAAGAATCTGAGGTGGAGATTTACCTCCAAATCAAAACCAAGTTTATGCGATGATTTATGTGGAAGCTGGAGCGTTAGACAAAGGCAAAAAACAAACAAACAAATAAGCAACCAAATTCAAATGTGTGGGTTGAGTACAGTAATGTTGTTCTCGCCGCTTCGGCCAATGAAACAAGTGATCATCCGAATTCTAAGGATTCCCCCACTTTTACGTTTTAAGCTTCTTTGCTTGAAGAGTAGAAAACAAACACATTA
>JAHWFP010195230.1:16188-39640 GCA_023313725.1 Lithobius niger
GAAGGGAAAGTTTCTTCCAAAAACGAGAAGAGAGGGCGTAAAGATCTGTGAAAAAATTATTTACGCATACAAATGCCCGCACTAATCGTAGGTCTGTCACTAATAATTATGTCTGTCAATAGTTTCATTTTTGGATAGTCATAGTGACGAATATGTGCCTATTTCTTTGTAGCGTACAAATATATATATATGCAAACCTATTGACGTTGCCTTTTGAAGTTTATGTTAGACTGCCTAAGCGGGGAGATATAAGTTATATAAGACATAAGTACAAAATGCAACGTAAATCGGTTTGCATCTGTATTTATTTAACCCTTCTAAACCGATTGGCTTTCTGTCATGTTTAATTTTTGTAGCGTATAAATACAAATACAAATTCGAAACCACAGTCAAGTGGAGCACTATAGCTACAACGATATTTCTTAATGTTTCTGTGATACTTCAATGATATCAAAAGTGCGGTCCAATAACTAAGCAGTTATTGGCCTGCAGTTTTCAAAAAAGCATTGTTAGACCATTGTTGCTTCCGGGACAATAACTCTGAAAACAGGTATTCAATATGATTTAAGTCCTCTTTGCAGAAAAACTGAAACTATTAATTTTTCCGTTCCTATATTCAAAATATTTCGACCAAACTTGGCCAGATAGTCCATAGGTATGGAAGGTAGATTTTACCAACTTTTACGCAATTCCGTGCAAGAGTAAAAGTAGGGAGCCACACGCAAAAATTGAAAATTGTTCACTTTTAGTCTTTTGTACAGCCGTACCGTCTGAGAAGACTATTGCAACGACTTTGTCCGTCCGTCCGTCGCGTTTTTCAACTTCGCAACGGTACCAGAAGAGACGACCACTGTTTACAACGTTAGATTCAGTGTCAAAAGTTAGTTAAATAACATGGCAAATTCAAACATCGTTACTTCCTTATAGCTAATAGACTTCTTCGACTTCTTCTAAATTAAATAATAACATTTGATCTTCGAATTGAAATTCTAAGATAACACGCAATAAAAACAATTGAATTTTAGCTTCGTTTACAATAGCCTCGTTGCATTGTTGCAAGAATGAATAGGCTGAACGTAGAACCAAATTCTCCATTAGGCCTATCTGCTACTTACGAAATTAAAAGTGCATTAAAAAATTAGGCCTAAAATAACGTTACCACGGCAACTTCAAGTTGCTACGAGTCGCTGTTGGCTTCATCAACAGCGTCTCTCTCTTCACTTCCCTGCGACCACTGATCTATATAGGCTACGTTGCGCATTACGTTGTATCACTGTAACTGTGTGTATGAAGGCGCAGCGTGTTGCAAAAATGAATAAGGTTACTATACAATTCAAATCTCCGTTAGCTGCTACTTACGAAATTAAAACTGCTGGTTAAAATTAAGCCTAAAAGCTGACAATTACGCCTAAATGTAAAATCGGCCTAAAAGCTAACACATTTTTGACCGGCAAGTGTGATGGTTTTTGCTTTTAGATTAGTATAATAGAGATACATGTTGTAGTACGTGCAGAGGTGTGCGCCTCAACATTGAAGTAGAGGAACTGTACAGAAGACCGGTACGACTAGACAGTCGCTGTAGCTGCTTGTTTCTTGTTGTTGTTGTTCTGGGCAGACACGGTTTGAGAAAAAAAAAACTATTGCACTTACCTAATATCTGAAACATGATCTAAGCCAGAAATTTTCCTGGGCTTCATCCTCAGTGAGACCACTTTTTCGATTCGTCAAACTATTCCGGAGTTATGGGTCTCTGAAAGATCATTTTGATTGTTTCACATTGTTTTAACCATTGTTGCCACTCAGCAAACTCCAGATCCATTCTTTGTGCACGTGTTATGTCTTTGTTAAAAAGTTGATTGTTGAAGGGTATAGAGTAGTGGTGAATTGTGTGAAATGGTATTATGTATCATACACGGCGATAGCTGTGTTTATATATGATTGAAGTCCTCTCTCCAGCAAAACTAAAACTATTAATTTCTCCGTTTCTATTCAATATATGTCGACCAAACTTGGCCAGATAGTAGATACCAACTTTTCTCAACTTTACACCAACTTTTATGCAATTCCGTGCAAGAGTAAACGTAGGGAGCCACACGTAAATTTGAAAACTGTTCACTTCTTCTTGTTGTTGTTCTTCTTCTTGTCCTTGTGTGACACGGTTTCAGACAAAACTACTGCACCTACCTAAAATCTGAAACATGATCTGAGTCAGAAATTTCCCTGGGCTTCAACTTTACAGGGACCACTTTTTCGATTGGTCGATCCATTCTGGAGTTACGGAACCCTAAACGATCATTTTGATTGTTTTACATTGTTTTAACCATTGTATTTAGGGAACAATGCCACTCAGCAAACTCTAGATTCATTCTTCGTGCACGTGTTATGTCTCTGCTAAAAAGTTGACTGTTGAACGGGGAAGTGAAAGAACGCCCTTAGGGCTTCGGGCAGATGACCAGGAGTGGTTAACGCTCGTTAAACCCTTTTTTTTTTTTTTTTTGAAAGAACGCTTGTTAAACCCTTTGAAACCCTTCGAAAGAAGGTCGGGGCTAGAATACCATTTACCGTTTTTGTGTAGCACTCCACGACATGTTAGAGCACTGCAGACACCTGTGAATGAGTGTCTGCGAGTTGTGTCAGGCTGTTTGGTCTCTACGGCAATGCAGGCTCTTTGGGTTGAGTGTGGGGAACCCCCACTTAAGTGCCGAGCCGGTGAGCTTCTCGCTGTTCTGTGTGTTCGCAACTTGAGCAGGGTGCGATGGACCCAGTTCGTGCTATAGTTGACTATAGGCGGTTGAATGAGAAGACACGTAGTCTGCAGGGTGTAGCTGGGCTCGGTGTGTCGGGATTGCTCCAAGTCTCGGATCACGTCTTTGATGTGGCCTGCGCGCGTGCACTCAGCCCCTGGACTTGGTGCCCGGAGGCACTCAGGATTTTTCAGCCGGCGCATGTTGCCTGTGACGTCTATTGCGATGCTTCGTACATTTCGGCGGCGAAAGTTGGAGGGCTTGGGGTTTGCATTCCGTCCCTAAAACTTGTGCTGAAGCGGAGGTTGTGTGGGGTTACATCTAGAGCGGTGTGTGAGATTGTGGCTGTCTCGGTGGCATTGTATGTGGCACTCGATCTCAGTCTTCCGTCCTTTGCAGTCTGCACGGACTCTTTGTCTTGTGTGAAGGGCCTTCATCGCTCTTTGAGGCAGCTTGATGTGAGCGATCCCCTGGTGTACACGGTTGGCTGGAAGTTTTGGGTAGTGCGAGGGAGCTTACTGACCTTTCAGTGGGTACGAGGACATAGTGGAATTGAGGGCAATGTGCAAGCGGATGGCCTGGCGCAGGAGGCTGTAGCGGATAGCGTACAGCAGCTGTGGCCCATGCTCTCGGTCAGGGCCAGGCGTTCGTTAATACAGGAGTGGTCTCTCAAACAGTGGCAGGGTAAGTGGTGTGAGGCGACGACGGACCGCTCACTGTTCCATATTCAGCCAGTTTGTGGCCTTCAGCTGGTCATGGATCGGCTGGACTACAGAGAGGCAAGGCTGTTTTTGCGGTTGAGGACTGGGCATTAGCTCCTGCAGGGGCACCAACACCGGTTTGGGTGGGTTGATACTCCTACCTGTGCTGTGTGTCATGTTGACATGACACCGGAGCACTTCATTCTCGTTTGGCCTCTGTTTCGCCGCCAACGGGAGGTGTTGCAACCCTGGGTACAGGACCGGCAAACGATCCAGCTCCTACTGGCTGCGACCCCAGGGAAGGGTTCACTGCGAAGGCTGAGGATGCTTGCCAAATTCTGCATGGCAACAGGTGTTCAAGTTTAGCGGGTGCGTACGGCTCATTCCCTCCTTCTCGACGTAGCTGGCTGCCCACGGCTGAGGCGGGAGAATGGTGCTATGTTAGCGTGTGGTTGCAGTGCTCAGTGCTACAAGTGCTTCGTGTGTGTGTGCTCTGCTGTTCTGTGCTGTTCTGTAGAGGGTGAGTGCCGGCCCGCAAACATGTGTGTGTGTGCTTCAGTTTTGTACACAGTGTAGGGATCAGTGTTCAACAGTGTTTGATTTTGTGTTAGTGGATCTTTGCCACAGTGCTTCGGGGCAGCAGTGCCCCATGAATGCATAGAACTTCTCCTAGATGGAGGAGTCATGGACGAGTTTGTTGGTCAAGATGTCTTGTACACAGTGGATGACCAGGGTAGTTTGCAGGTCTTCAGATTTTGGGGTGTTCTGTGTGATATTTTGATTTTGTTGCATGTGACTGAGATGTTGTTGTGTGGCTCTGTTAATGTTTATTACAGTTAACAGATGATATACTGTGATATACTGTGATGAGTAGGGGCGTACGGTTCTGGACTAAGGCTCCTAGAAATAAAAAATGAAATGAAAGAAGTTTAGTATATGTATGCTTAGTATATGTATGTGAACGGCTTCGGGCTAGGGCTCTGAATAAATAATCGTAAAAGAAGCATGAATGAAATGTGGTCGAGCTGGCACATGAAGTACTACAAATGCTTAGCAGGAGTGCAGTTTGGGTATCGCCCGAATCACAGTGCACAAGATGCTGTTTTGTTTTTTCTCTCTAGCATTCGAGAGGCGTAGGCACAGGGGAAGGTTGTCTTGGCTGTCTTTGTAGACATCAAGGCAGCCTATGACACTGTGTCCATAGCGTAGGTCAAAGCCCTTAGTTAGCATGGGAGTGTAGGTGCGTGGGTTGTGGACACGATTGAGGCTCTATTGGGATTACGTGTGTTTGTGACGAGAATATGTGATAATTGGTCGGCTGAGGCAACAACTGACAGAGGGCTCCCTCAAGAAAGTTGCCTAAGTCCAACATTGTTTGCAGTGGCCAGGGTAGAAGAATGTATAGGTAGTGCCACTCTTTCTCTCACAACGGTAAACATTTTGGTCCAAAGATGTACCTGCTTTCAACGATTTACTGCCAGAGGGCACTGTCGTGAAGTAACGGGAAGCGCAAAACATCATGGGGATCAAAACTATTTAGCGTCACTAAAACAAATTGATCACGATAAGAATACAAAATTAATAGGCTTAAAATATATCGTAATTCAGATTAGGACATTAAAATAATTTTAAGAAAGATCAGAACTGGCTGATCAAGTTTTATTTTTAAAAGCCAACCTTCAATTTTAAAACGGTTTGTCGTTACGAGTGGAGCTAATTATCACATACGGTTTTGTGTTCGGAGAATGTTCGAGTAGTGTGCTCATCGGCCGTTCAGGCTGAAGCTTCTTCCGTGGTTTACGCTTAGTGTAACGAACTGTATACAGTTTGAATCGAACGAACACGGAATAGGTTCTTCAACTTCGGATGTTGTCCACGCACGAGTATTTCGTCTGTTTCTGCAGGTATTGTCGCTATTATCATGGTTACCATGGCAATGATGTCGCCATGTTTTATTTCAAGTTTCGCCTCCTATCCAGACCAGACAAGTGCTGCCTTCTGGTGCCGTTGGTGGAAGCAGGTCTTTTTTTTGGGGCCGCCCCCCTCCCCCCTGTTTTCAGAAAAGCGTCACTACCTACTTAATCTACCCTGGCAGTGGCCATTAATGAGGTACTGGTGGAAATAGGAATGTCAGCAAATATAGTCTGCTATGCAGATGGCGTGGCAATCTGGTTTGTGGGCTGTGCTTGAGCTCCTCGCGGAGCAAGCCCAGAAAGCTCTTGAGGATGTTGTTCAGCGTCTTCTCGGCGAGAGAGGACTGCTTCTGGCCCCGGCCAAAACTGAGTTGTGGTATTTGCAAGATACACCAGAGTGCCACTTGATCAAGTTCGGCTTCGTGTTGGAGACCAAGTGGTAGCTCCGAAAAAGAGTGTGAAATATCTAGGAGTAGTTTTGGAAGCAACTCTAGACTGGGCACTAGATGTAGTGAGGGTGAAAGAAAAGTTGAAAGGCTGGTAAGGACTGTAGTGCTACGGGCTCTGTGTAAAGGAAATAGCATCACACGAGGAGAACTATTGACTGCGTACAAGACTTTCGTTCGGTCGGTGATGGATTTAATCACCTATGGTTTCTGGCAACTTCTAAGAGGTACTTAAAAGCGCTTCAAGTTTCAGTTAATGTGTGCCTGCGTTCTGTTACAGGTTGCATTCTCTCCGCCCCAGTCCAAGCTCTTTGGGTGGAGTGTGGTGAAGTGCCAGAGGAGTACAGAGCGAAGGAACTACTTGCAGCGCTATGTTTGTGCAACTTAAGCCGTGGGCAAGATGACCCGGTTGGAAGATTTTTTGGGGGACTACGAGAGGCTGAGTGAGAAGGCACGGAGTATCTTAGGGGAAGCCGGTGCTGGAGTAACGTTACTCCAGCAGGTTACGGGCGGAGCTCTGTCCCTAGCCTGTGCGAGATCGCTCAGTCCCTGGAGCTGGTGTCCCGAGCTGAAGCAGGTCTATGCGCCGAGTGGCACTGAGTGTGACGTTTTTTGCAACGCCTCTTACTGTGCTAGCGTGCAGACGGGAAGACTCGGTGTAGTGATTCCGTTGTTGAAGGTTGCAGTGCAGCGCCAGGTGGCAGCGGTGATGTCGAGTATGCTCTGCGAAGTGCTTGCCATCTCAGTAGCGTTGAATGTTGCTAGTGAGTTGCAGCTGCCTTCTTTCACACTCTGGACGGATTCACTGGCCAGTTACAGACTCTCGCAGACGTCATGTGAGAGTGTTAGTGTACAAGACCCTTTGATCTACACTATTCTCTGGAAGTTTTGGATGGCAACGCGTAACGGTTGGGTGGAGTTCAAATGGGCAGCTCAGGGAATGAGCAAGCGGATAGGCTGCCCGTGAAGCCCTAGTGGGAGGGTATCAGCCTGTCATCCCAATGCGATTCGCGCAGATGCGTCGGGCGATTGTCAAACGTTGGGCTCTGGCATTCTGGCAGACGGATTGGGAAGGATTAGATGTAGCCAGGGGTTTTTACGCCCTGCATCCAGTGTGCAGTGTCATACAAAGAGGCGAAAATCCTATTCCGGCTACGAGTGGGACATACTCTCCTGCTTTCTCATAGGTTTCGGTTAGGGTGGGTGGGTACGCCAACCTGCTTGCAGTGTAACGTAGAAGAGACACCGGAGCATGTTCTCTGGCACTGCAGGAAATATGCTGCGGTGCGGCTGCTGTTCGCTCCCTGGATATGAGCGATGTCCACTGTCCAAGAGCTGCTATCATTGACGAGTGGCCGCCGACCATATGTAAAGCTCAAGATGATAGCAAAATTTTGTCGGGTATCAGGGATCAATGATCATCAGTAGATCATCCCAGTGTAGACATCCGATTGTTAAAAAATTTATTGTTAATGATAAAAAGGCGGCTCGCTAGCAGACATGTGTCTGTTAACTGTAAGCAACTAAAAGCATATTTTGGCATGTTGACGATAAATCCCAATGCGACAGAAATGTTTCAAATTGTGGAAAATGTAAGGGGAAGGGTCAGAGATTAAGAAAAAAAGTTAAAGGGGTGTGCACCATTCATAGAGAGAAAGATGCGTTAATAACGTTGTTTTTGGAGCTTGATTTACCTAATCAAGCTCCTATACGCTAGCAAGCAAAATCGGCATGGTATGACGCCGCATCACCCAAGACACAGCCACTTACAGTAACGGCCGTATCATCTTTGCCTTCCACAATGCTCTGCTAGAAGGTGAAACAAATACCGACGCGACAAGTTTGCCAAGTGGCATCATCGGTTGGCAGAATTTGGAACCCTCGTCTGGTGTACAGATGGCAGCACCTAGCAAACTTGCGCTTGCTTCTATGTCAATTGTTGATTTTAGTTGCCTTTTTTGGTCTGATACGATACGGCCTTTAATGTAGGTGGCTTTTCCAAGACCGCTTTTCCTAAATATATTGGACTGCGCCGACTCTGACGTCATGTATTTGTTATCTCTAATATCAACATGGCTGTTGTTGTCGATTCGACGAATCGACGTAACTCTGGACCACGAATGGACGCAACTCTGGACCACCTGGACTAACAAACTAGTGAATACTTATTATGAAACGTAAGTGGGACTACTCCGAACATAAAAATTGTATTCGGGTGTATTATGCTTCAATTGGCAATGTGAGACTTACGTTAGGCTCGCTAGACAGCAACTAGAAGAAGCGATCGCGGTCCTATGCGCAAGGCCAGCTGAGATAGTAGCTGCTTCCTGGAGCAACACTTATCTCAGCCGGCCTTGCATATGCGCGACCTCCCGGCGTAGACCCGTGCGCCACGCCACACCACACCATGCCACGCCATGGAGCCGCCGATGATTTTCCCAATATTCCCATGAAAAATAATTTCGGCACGCTGCCCGCCGCCGTTAATTTTTTGGCGCGCCACGCCACTAGGTAGTTTTTGCATTTTAATTTAAAATTTCAGTTTTAACTTTTTAACGAGTTTTTCACGATCTGAGGAACCTTAATAGTACGGAGGATATACCTAAAATTGTGCATTTTTATCATAAGAGCATGAAACTTGGCAGGAATGTTGTTTACATCAAATTAAGAATTTTAAGTGTTGTAGGCATTCTCCTAAATTGCTATGAGCCGCCATATTGGAAAATGGCGGCCCAATAGTCTAAAATTGTGCATTTTGATCATAAAAGCGTGAAACTTGGCAGGAATGTTGTTTACTTAGGGTTATTAAGAATTTAAGTGTTGTAGACATTCTCCTCAATCGCTATGAGCCGCCATATTGGAAAATGGCGGCCAAATAGTCTAAAATTGAGTATTTTCATCGTAAAAGCATGAAACTTGACAGGAATGTTGTTTACATAAAATTAAGAATTTTAAACGTTATAGGCATTCTCCTGCATTGCTGTGAGCCGCCATATTAGAAATTGGTAGCCAAAATAGCAGTCAAATTAATTTTTTTCTTATAACTCCTGAACAAATCAACGGATTTAACTTCTCTTTTTTTCTTCCTGTTATTCGTAATTGATTTTTTTATACCAAAAAACTGATATAACTTTTCATACGACCAACCATTTTATCTGAAAATCTTAGTCATAACTACTGTTAACATGGAATTCAGTGAGTTATATGGTATGAATATTTTTTATTACACGATTTGCTTACACAATTTGCATTTGCCCTTGAAAGCAATTGTAAATAGCATATCAAAATTATACTAAAATACGATTAATGGAAACATGCCATTTGCCCGAATTCAACACTTTCAAGGTTATTTATTGAAACACTGATTTCCTTTCCACAGTTAGCAAAATTACACTCTTCCTTTATTGTTTTTCTTGAAATATCCTTTCCAATGATACCAAACATAACCAGAAGTAACTACCGGAAGTGATACTAATGTATTAGTGAAAAGACGCCATTTACTTTTCAAAATGGAATTTGAATACGACACTTTGAATTCCCTTTCACAGTTAGCGAAATTACATCCCCTGCCTTTATTGTTCCTCTTGAAATTTCCTTTCCTATGATATACTAAACACAACCGGAAGTAAGTACTGGAAGTGGTATGAATGAATAATTATTAATGCATAGTGTGTGCCGTAATGTAAATAATAGGTTTTTAATACTACTCAAAATTGAAGGAATGGTTCACTTTTTGTGAAAAGAGTTAAGTTTTGTATGGATGCACATGAAGGGCAACTGGAAAAAAAACTATATGATAGCAAGTTCAAACCCCCCCCCCCCCGGGGGGGGGGGGGGGGGGTGACATTCTCTCCCCCAAACGGTTTTCTGGCTGTAACTCCTTAACCGGCAACAAATCAAAAGCATAAAGTGAAGCAAAGACATTCAGCACACAATTCTGGACAGGAAAGGATTATACATCTTTTACGTAAGAGCAACCCTTGAACCACACAATCGTATTTAAAGTATTATCACCCTTAATTCACACGACGCTCCTTTTTTCAATTGGTTGTGAAGTGATTTTCGTGTTCCAAGTGCTCTTATATACGAGCCCTTTAATAGCTCGAAATGGACGTGCTTCGAATTTTCTGAATGGGTGGAATCAATTTTTTTTCATCAATCCTAACCAATTTTTTTTTTACCTTAGGTAGCTATACCCACTGTAATGCGAAGAGGTAACGGCATAGCGACGAAAGTGTATGGTGAATTTAGAATTCAAAGTGCTCTTGCGAGCCTCTAGTACAGCCCGAAATGGACATGCTTAAGTTTTTCTGAAAGGTGGCGATTTATTCTTTCCACCAATCCTAACCGAAATTGTTAAATTTAGGTAGAGACCGTTCTACACCCATTAAAGGTGAAGAGGTAAAGGCATAGCAGTGAAAGTGTATGTTGATATTCGAATTCAAAGTGGTCTTGCGAGCCCTCTAATAGCCTGAAATGAACATGCTTAGAATTATCTGAAAGGTGAGGATGTATTCTTACCATTACTCTTAACCGAAATTATGTAACTTAGGTAGGAATTGTCCTACACTCTTTTAAGGTGAAGAGGTAATGGTGCAGTGGCGAGCGAATGGTGATTTTCGAATTCAAAGTGTTCTTGTAAGCCTTCTAATAGCCCGGATTCGACATGCTTAGGATTTTCTGAAAGGTGGCGATATGTTCTTTCCATCAATCTTAGCCGAAAAATGTTTCGCTTAGATAGGAACCGTCCTACACCTGTTTAAATGTGTAGCTGTAACTGGTGTAGCGGCTAGTTTCAATTTCAAAGTGCCATTGTAATGCTCATATTTGTATTCTTATCTAAGCTAAACAATTTCGGTTAGGATTGAAGGAAAGAAAAGATCCATACCTTTCAGAAAATCCTAAGCATGTCCATTTCGGGCTGTTAGAGGGCTCGCAAGAGCACTTTAAATTCGAAAATCATCATACGCTTTCGCCGCTTACGCCATTGCCTCTTCACCTTTAGATGGGTGTAGGACGGTAGCTATCTAAGTTTAACAATTTCGGCTAGGATTGATGGAAAGAATAGATCGCCACGTTTCAGAAAATCTTAAACATGTCCATTTCGGGCTGTTTTTCAGAGTTACGGAAAACAAGTAATTTGGGCGCCATTTTCCAATATGGAGGCTCATAGCGATTGAGGAGAATGTCTACAATGCTTAAATTCTTAATAATTCTAAGCAAACAACATTCCTGCCAAGTTTCACGCTTTAATGATAAAAATGCACAATTTTAGACTATTGGGCCGCCATTTTCCAATATGGCGGCTCGTGGCAATTTAGGAGAATGCCTACAACGCTTAAAATTCTTAATTTGTTGTAAATAACATTCCTGCCAAGTTTCATGCTTTTACAATGAAAATGCACAATTTTAGACTATTTGACCGCCATTTTCCAATATGTCGGCTCATAGCAATTCAGGGGAATGCCTACAACGCTTAAAAGTCTTAATTTGATGTAAACAACAATCCTGCCAAGTTTCATGCTTTTATGATAAAATGCACAATTTCGTCGTTATTTGGGGATATATCCTCCGGACTATAAAAACAAAAAAGGTAAGAAAGATTAAAATCCTTGAAATGACAAAACGAAACTCAAAACAAACAAATGTGCTAAAGTACTTACTCGTAGTGTGCTAGTTATTTTTCACATTCGTGCAATGAGATTGGAGGTGTTAATGTTTTACACTTTTAACAATCTCCTGCTACTACGGTATGGATCCCTGCAGAGGCCACGTGAAAAAAATTTTTATTTTATGTGTGGTGGCGGTAGGGGTTGGCCCCCCCCCCTTTTTTTTCAGAAAACGCCGTTTTTTTTTCGGAAAACGCCGTTTTTTTCCCAGAAAACGCCGTTTTTTTTCCCCGGAAAACGCCGTTTTTTTCCCCAGAAAACGCCGATTTTTTCCCCAGAAAACGCCGTTTTTTCCCCCAGAAAACGCCGTTTTTTTTCCCCCGGAAAACGCCGGTTTTTTTTGGGGAAAACGCTGTTTTTGGGGTTTAGGGGAAAACTTGTTTTGTTTACACACTGGACTCAAGCGTCCATTGACACCAACAAAGCAGCGCAAGGACCGCTACACTTGAGGCAAAACAGATGGCTGGTTCATGCGACGTGTACACATGTAAACAGTTGTAGTAATTAATAGCTCGAAGGTTAAATGAATGAAAACTAGAACGTTGCTACTTTCAGTAGCAATGTTCAAGTTTTCATTTAACGTCCAAAGTATTATTCGGTGAGATTAAGTTGGCGAATGCTTTGGTGTGTTGATATCACTCCTTTGAAGGGCCGAACCAATCGAAACTTGGCGGCCTTTTTTTTTTACCAGTTTTGGTTTTTGATATGTTATCACTCCTTTTTTTTTAAATTGTGTATTAGACTCAACTCCACTACCGTGTAGATGTGTAATAAAGTGCCAAGTCAACAAGAAATTATAGGATTTTGTTGTAATTGTTTTATTTAGTTAGTTTTGGTGTGTTGATATCACTCCTTTGGAGGGCCGAACCACTCTCAACTTGGTGGCCTCTTAATAATAGTTTTTTGCTTTGTTTATTTTGCTTTGTTTTTACAGTTGGTTTATTTTTCGTGAATTGGACGTGAATACAATTTCTTTGGCAGCGTTGTTTAGATTCTATTGTACTGCACCCATTCGTCCAATTTCATACCTGGAAGCCTTCCCGTTATCTCGGTATCGATGAATAATTACCCTATGGGATTTAGCATGGGGATGAGCGGACAAGCTAGCAACTAGTAGTAACACATTTTCAACGTTATTGAAGGGCAGATTTTGCATTGAAAGCAGCTTAGCTGGCATTCCTACACGAGTTAATTTTTGTCAGGTGGGTCATTGTTCTCGTTTTCAACACAATTTAAGCTTCTGTACCTCATTATTATTTTTATCCAAGTACCTGAAATGTGCCCAACTCTGCTTCAGGTTATACACTTGACACAATGGCGTCGCGATACAATGGTTTACAACCTCGACAATTGAATTCATGTGATGTTTGTTGCCTTACTTGGCGCGACATACTAGCGTGTGTGTAGATACGAGGGTGGCGACCACTATACACGTTGTGTCTTTAGAGCTAAGGTAGTTTGGCTGTTTTCATGCATGTGAGGATAAATAACAATGCGGGAGAAAAGGCTGATACTTGTTCAATCGAGAGACTTTGGTCGCCTGGCAACATAAAAGTCACTGTTAGTGACACAGCTTAACGTTTTCTTGTTGAAAAAGCGACGTGAATAGCGTTTATATTTGCCTAATTACTAACTGGGTACTGGTAACGCTTTTTTAGTATTGCTCAGGAGATGTGCCCTTTTCATAACGCCTCTTCTAATTGGTCAAGTGGTTCAGGCGTTCGGGACCTCTAAACGACCAAATTGATTGTTTTACATTGTTTTGAACATTGCTGTTATGCAACAATGAAGTCGTGAAGCTAATTCCACAGATAAAATTTTAAACGTTTAATAGAATAATTGAAAATTGAACAGTAAGCAGTTTTCATATATTTCTTTTAACCTCCGAACTATTACTCGGTGGGTGGGATTAGCTTGGCGTTTGATATCACGACTTCACACGGCCGAAAAGCTTGGCGGGACTCCTTAACAAGTTTAGTTTTGGGGTAGATTTATTACTTACGCAGACCGTTTTGCAAAACTGAAAGGAGAAGATGACTTATACTGAACCAAAAAAAAAATAATAATAATAATAATAAATAAATAAATAAATTAAATAAATCGATTCCAAAACTTAATGTATTTAATTAGTGATTTGCATTACGTGGTAGTGAAGCAGAGTTGGGTGTTTTAAGACGATGGCGACGGTCTCAACAGCATATAACGGAAATTTGCGCTTAAATTCCAGCCTATTTATTATTGAACCCGTTCAGTACTAACCTGCCTTACAGGGATTCGACGTCGTTCTCTTTTTCAATCTGCATGGATCCCTGGATTTTCTGTTAATCCAAATTAATTCTGTTTCCAGGTTTCTTGGTATTTTTAACGGCAGTTTTATTATTTTTTCCGTTTACGAGTTTTCCTATGGTTCTGTAGAGGAGGCAACTTTGCATTTTAAATTGATTTTGTTAAGCATAGGTGCATTAACTTTTACGATTTTTTTTATTTGTGCTCAGCAATGCTGATTAAATATTGCAGTGCAAATAGATTAGAGTAGAAATAACGCTAAAGGCCTGGCCTGCAACCCACAAGTCACTAAGTATTCTATTTTTAACGGATTTTTTCAGAGACCGCCCTCCCCCACACACACCCAAACCCTAAAAAACAAATCATCAATGTCGTACTATTTTTGTTGTTGTTACTGTTGTTGTTGTCATTATAGTTTAGGTGAGGTTTTGTCAGTTTCCCTGGCCCGCATTTCACTCGTGAAGGGTGGCGAATTTTATTTCTTTTTTTTTTTAAAGTTCAATTTTCGCAACGCTATGGCGAAAGCATAGCCCATGCTTCTGTCGATACAAAATACGAACTATTTCAACTTAAGCTAAACATGCAACCCCAGACTTTTATTTTCAACAAAAAAACTAAAGCAATCAGTACTCAGCGAAATTATGCTGGTTTACAGGAAAATCTATCCTCACGAAAACATTTTCAGACTTCGCAACCATCCTCTCAGCTATAGTACGACATTGATGATTTGTTTTTTAGGGTTTGAGTGTGTGTGGGGGAGGGCAGTCTCTGAAAAAATCTGTTAAAAATGGTATACGTAGTGACTTGTGGGTTGCAGGCCAGGCCTTTAGCATTATTTCTACTCCAATCTATTTGCACTGCAATTTTTAATCAGCATTGCTGAGCACATTAATAAAAAAAAAATCGTAATAGTTAATGCACCTATGCTTAACAAAATCAATTTAAAATGCAAAGTTGCCTCCTCTACAGAATCATAGGAAAACTCGTAAACGAAAAAAAATAAATAAAACTGCCGTTAAAAATACCAAGAAACCAAGAAAAATGCTGCTATCCTGGAAATATTGGCGTGCTTATTTACAAAGCTGCGAAAAAAAATTAGTTTATTTATATAGCTGTACAGTGCATACCTCGTGATGTCTTGTGCTCATGTCGATTATGGCATGTAAAAGAACCTAGGATTTCCGATAGGATTTATCTAGCAAAATTGATCCTCTCCTTCTGGCGCCATGGCTAACGCTGGGTGCGCGTCAAAAAGCTACAGTGCATACCTCTTTGTAATACCACTTCTTAATCATTCAATATCAACTGCTGAATAATTACTAATTTCGTACACAACCCTAAAATTGGCGTTGCTTTTCTTTTCCCTATGTTGATAACTTATCTAATGAGCGTGTCGAGGTGAAGATTACAATTAACTGAACAAAAAACGGCTTAGCCGTTTAGAAAAAAAAACATTAGAGCTCGTATCCCCATACTCACAGCCGTGAAGGTACACGAATAAAAACGGATTAGAGTTCACTCGAACGCAACGAACTATAATTTGAACTCCAATACCAGGGAACAAGTACTGTTTTTGATCAATGGTTATGTAAGAAAGAAAGACTGTTTCGTGTGGTATATGTGTATTTTGAGTGCATTTATTGTGAAACAAGCAGACTCCTAGTTAAGGCAATTTTTTTTTGCTGTGTTTGTGTTTGAAGGTCGTTTGATGTGGTTATTTCTAGTTCGTTTGAGTAATTACGTGTTCATTTTGTGTATGCATTTTTACCTTTCAATTTTGTAGCGTTTTGCTGTTTATGGCGTCTATTTTGTGTGTGTTCGTGGGTTTACGTTTTGCAAATCGGAGTTCAAATTATACGGCTGTGGGTATAGGGATACGAGCTCTGTTTTTTTTTTTTAACGGTAAGCCGTTTTTTGTTCAGTTAACTTGTTGGCTTTTTTCGCTTCCTCTTTATTGTAATTGCTACGGCCTGGTCTATCATTTGTACAGTATGTACACTGTCCATAAAATTTTGTTTGCGAAAAAACTGAGCATTAGAAATGCGTATAATTGTGTTCATGTACCGCCCAAGCTTCGTCCCACGTCTATTATTTTATGGCAACGCACTAGCTTGTGTCTAGATTTAGCATGTATCGTCTTGATGGGCAGTTGCTTTTGCATTGTTGCAGGCAGATGCAATATCGTGGCAAACAATCGCGGAAACAAATAACTGGCTTCCCGAAGCCCGCATTGAAGAACTAAATAAATCATGCAGTCGTTTTGGCCGCCCAATTTTGAGAAATTAACGACATCGCACCTTACGGTTTAAATCTTAAAGATTTAAGCGAACACCGGGACCGTTTCACTTTGGTTAGAGCTGGAAGGGCGACAATGCTAACTCTAATAAGATACGACGACAATGTTACTTTCCCAGTGCCCATACATCGTTGCATCTTCTTCGAGTGAGTTCTATACTCCATCTTGTGCACCTCGTCTCTTTATTGTACCATTGTTACACGTTGCAGCATTGTGACATTTTCATATTGTTAGCCGCTCCTCCTCCGCCTCCGGTTCAGTTTTTGAAAATTCTCGTGCGTAAACGAACTGTAATATACACGGCCTACCGGCCGTGTAAATGAAGTTGTTCACTTGTTGTCCTGCAAGTGCTTCTATTATTACGTCAAGGAAGGTCTCACATAAAAATGCGGAGATATCCTAATGAAGCAACTTTGTAGACAAGAAGTGAAAAACACGTCGTGGTGATTAACGTTCCTTCCTTACGCTAAAAACTTTATTTATGGCTACTTATCTTGTTTGGCATCTTCTCACCATCGGAAATTCCTAAGCTGTTTGCGACATTTTTTCCCCCTTTTACTTCGTTCGAATTTAGCTTTGATGATCGGTATTATTCAAGGACACATCTCTCTTTCTCTCAACATCACTGAAATTCTCAGAAAACCAAAACTTCACCCATTCTGACTCAAGTTAACCAGGATTTACAAGCTACGCATCGGACCCGCCCATCCCTTATGAATGGTGCCAGGAGAATGTTTTTTTTTCCTTGTTCATTTAGTTTACATTTAAAAAAAAATAATTTTCCTGGAGCCTTAAGTCATCTAAAGCAAACAAATGCTTAATTTGAATTTTTCCAGAAGACAAAAAAAGTATGAAAGTGGAGGGGAAAACCCAAAGATTCGAATCGGAACATTTGTTGATCACAGGGACTGAAATAACATCGAAAATAGGCCAGAAAATAAGTGAACAAGTGTCACACTGTCCTGGTTGGCACTTACTAGCAGGCACTTTACCATCTCCGACCAGATGTAATTCTTCAGGCAACTAAGATCTGCCACCACTCCCTACAATACTCATCTTAATTCGATGATTTTTTTTTAATAATATGAAACATTTATTAGCTCCAGTGTTTATTTGTTGTTGTTGTTTTTTTTTTGCATCGTATCGTGTAAGCATTATGATTAAATTTATCTGTCTTTTGTTTTGCTTTCAAACCCACTTATAATTTTCATACCTCATTCTAAAGCATTTCTGCCACGTTTTAGTTTACTACTGCTTTCTGCTGCTTTTTGTCTCTTACCTTTATATTGCCAAATTAAAATATATGTTTGTTTTCCTAAGGACAATTTTACATACAACAATACCGAAACGGTAAAACTGTACTGTAGATAAGACGGTTTTTCCAGAAGGAAGTCCACGGTGCCTGCCGTGCACATCGACGACTCACTGCCGTAAGTACTGCGAGCTTCACCATGAGAGGTTGACCTGTGAGGGAATAGTATGGAATAGTAGTGTGGACAGACTTCTATCCACCGTATAAGACAGTCACTGAGGCGGACAAAAGCAGAGGAATGCCGAACAATAGGCCCTCTTCATAGTAGACCGTTCCATGCGAAAGCATTACAACCCAATGATAAAACTGATTCACTCGGGATAATTTGTTTCGGGTTGTGGCAGGTCCTCTTCAGCTGCTAATTGAGGAAAGGGAAATTTGATTTCGTATAAATTCCAAGCAGCCGCCCTGTTTGGATCCTTACTGCTGGCATCGTAATTTTGAACTCTACTGAATTATTGTCGTATTTTCATCCACACGGCGCCGGACAGGATTGGATATCGAGCGGAATTAATGCGGCGTGCAAAATCATTCCAGGCCATACCATTCCACACTGGTCGTTTATTGTTCAGCGACCAGCCTGGCTCGAATCAGCGTGGCGCATAGCACGACTGGCACACAAACATTATTCCGTGGCAAATCTGAGGGCACGGCCTGGCGTGGCTCAGCACGCAAACACGTGAAATCACTGTAAGCAAGCAACAGCACCGTGGCGAGTCCGTGACCGGATCGGAATTGTTGCGTGTGAAATGGCCCTTCCTGTTTAGTCCATGTGGCTGCAGAATTATTTCACGGTATTATAGCGTTTTGAACTTCAAAAGACCGTGTAGCAAGTAATGCAGAACTTTGATATGGACTAAACTAGCACGGAAACCAATTCAGAATTGGCTTCCTAATATGGGTTTGTTTGTTTAAAATCAAAGCAAACTGCTGCAGATTCTGAAGCAAAACAATTTGGTAAATTCTTTTTTAGTTCGTGATGTTAAGGATCTATAGGTTAAAATGTTAAGGATGTGTAAGTCGGTGTTTATTCAATCGGGTTTTGAGACAATAATTCTAAATTTATCCGAAATACATCAGAATTTATTAATTTCGTTGTCTGGGTAACTGCGACTACGCGTTCTTGTTTGAATTTGTTGACAACTAGTTTAAACAAATACTAAGAGCTGGCTTATTGTGTCTTCCTGTTGAAATTTTAGTTTCGCCCCTTTTATTCCAGCATTTCATATTATCGTTTCGTGCTCAACTAAATGAGAAAATGGTCTAAAAATAATAATCCGTCTTAAGGCCATATTGTCAGCCACCACAAACAGAATAGAAATGACAGAAACATCGCTACAGACTCTCTTATGACAAAACTAAGTGTAATTTCTAGCTTAAGAGAGGTTTTCTGAACAGCCCACCATCTCAATGAAATATCGAATCTCATCTGTTTTCCATTTTCCGCTGTTTTCCTAGTGTTTCCCTCGTACAGATGTAACTGTGTTTCGCCGATTCCTGCTTCAGTCAAGCACTGATGATGACGTTCCCGTTTTGGAGGGCTGTTTGCGTTGGGCTTCTCTGCCGCTCATTACAGTTAGCGTGGAAACCAACTAGTCGATGTCTGGGGCAGCAACGACGACAGATGTGTTGCTGTTGTTGTTGTCGTAATCGCCACAGGATAGTGGTGGGAGGAGGACGGGTGGGCGTTGCGCGGGGAGGGGCGAGGAAGTGAAGAGTGCAATACACAAAATGACTGATGCTCCCTGAAATGCATTCGTAATTTCCATCCACAACGTATTAAAATTCCTTTGCTGCAACAGGCTTTCTCGCGTCAATAACTCATCTCCAAGTTAACGCAAAATTATAGCGTGCTTCCTTGAAACTTTCTATAACAGGGGAATAATTAGTCGAATAAATTACTTACTAAAGTAAACTAATTAGCAAAGAAGCTAGCAAACGAGGAGAGTTACATGAGAAATAATGTTAAAGACGAAACACACTTACGGATCTTGATTCTCCGTACTTTTCGACAACAAAAAAGAAAGACTGAAATCCATTGCTTACTCTCTTTTACGGAGTTAAGTCAACATTTGGGTTCTATTTTCTGCCATCAGTGAGAAAACGCTAACCGCAACTGAGATTAGGGCGCGTTTACACAACGACTCGCCTTTGCATTCTCGCAGCTGAAATTTTACCGCGATGGCAAAGGTGTCGTTGACATGGTAACAACGCTTCCTGGATTAGCTAAATCCGACATCGGTTGAGCAAATGCTTGCAGTATTATAATTCGTGACTTTAAGATAAACCATTCCTTCTGACGAAACAATTTTACCAATCGTTTCTAAACTCAATTATTGACTCGTTTCGTTTCGAGCTGGCACAGCTAAAACCGCCGCCATGTTGGAATTTTAGTTAATTTCTAGCTTCTAGTTGCGAGAATGTAAAGGCGAGTCGTTGCGTAAATGCGCCATTACAGGTTTAACTTGGGACCCAAGGGGGGTGGGGGGGGGGGGAGGGGCACCGCACCCTTAACGTTCTTAGAGCATGCCATCATCGGCACAATTTTTTTTAAAAAAAACTATGTCCCAACGCGCGCCACGAACGCTACAGAGGACCCTGGGGCCCCCAAACTACGCGAACGTCGGATCGAATCCAGCGAACGGCTACTTTTTAAAAGAAATACTTAAAAAAAAGTCGTGTGTTGAAGCGAAAGAGTTTTAGTGAGCGTTCGTTTTTCATGTGGCCCCCCCCCCCCCCCCCAACCCCCACCGAAAATGCAAATTATCAAGCACCTAAAAGAATATACAATTTTAACTAGGTAAGCAACTCAGTTTAAAAAAAATACAATTTCTATGTCGAGCGATGGGTGGTACAGGGTGTCCTATTTATACAAGGCACTCTCAGTTTCTCGTTTTGTAATTCTCTAATTGTTGTGCTTTTGATCTGGCATTTCACAGCGCAACATTTTGGAATTGGCAAGAATATCGAGACCACTAGTCAAGGAACAGCGTGAAGCCATTGTTAAATTGTTGTTAAATTGCGTTGAAATCGGGAACGGCAAAGCACAGAGAGCATTGAGAGACTCCATTCAACAAGAGATGAACCATCCAAACACTGTTTCATTTAATCAAATACCTATGGCTTCAAAGCTTTGTTCATGAGTTTTACTAATAGTCAACCACGTTGGAAAAGTAATTGCCTATGCTTGAGAATGAATAGCATGCAATGATCGGGTATTAAACGTGTGTCTGCGTGGAACGACCATGTGGTCTTATATTTTCCGTGGTTACCAGACATAATTTCGGCATCAATAACTGACTTCATTAAATGCCGTACAATAAGTTTCATAGTCTTTTTTGGGGGAAAACGAGGGGCACGGAGGAACATTATAATTTCTCCTTCTTTTATAGGACATGCTGTTAGTTGAAAAACATTTCAGTTCGGCAACAAGCTGTATATTGCACATGGAAGCTGCTCACATATTGTAGTTTCCAAATCCGCCGGGAGACACTCCCGGTAGTGACGACGTATAGCCGTGATGACATCATCAAAATGGCCACCACGCGATGTACTAAATCTCTATGATCGCCGGAACTAATTGATCAATCCTATCGTGCGACCCATTGTTGGAAAGATAATTTAATTTGATTTAGGGCCTTAGGGCCTTAGGGCTTCGGGCAGATGACTAGGAGTGGTTAACGCTCGTTAAACCCTTTGAAACCTTTGAAACCTTTAAGTTGCTAAAAGAAATGCCGGCAAAATGTACACCGTAAATCTATTAGTTGCTGCGTAATTTGAAGGAAAGTACATTATGACGTCCTCAAAATAGTGACCATGCAATATACAAAATCTCGTGTATCTCCGGAACTAATTGATCAATCTTATCTTGCGATCTATCGTTAGAAAGATAATTTAATCTTCTAAAGAAAATGCCTGAACAATGTATCCTGTAAATAATTTAGTTTTTGTTTAATGTGAAGGAAAACATAAAATACATGTAATTATTGTTCCTTTATAGTATGTGGTTCTTTTGGAAACGGTAAATAATTAAAGCTGTGTCGTATTATTCACAGTGCGTCACTTGAGCAGTGGCCTTTACAGGCACACGATAGTGTACAGGAAAGTCACTGTTTAATATGACATCTCGTACCTCTCTTAGTACACTTGCAAGTCTATAGAGGCTACGTTACCCCAGCAGTTGTCATCCATCCCAGAATATCAATTCAGTCGATTCTTGTTGCCTCCCTATAACGACGGTCTGAACTGTCATGTCATCATCACCCTGATTCTGATAACCTCATTCTGCAGAATATGATGGCCTGAGATGCTAACCTTGTGTACGTACCTACTTTGTTTTACATGCGATGACTTCAGAATGCTGTCTGCCCTTCCTTGTGTTGAAACAAAGGCCTGAACAAAGTTTTCATTCTAGCCACCACTACTTGCTAACTCACAACCAATCAGTGAAACTACAGCCATTTCTATGTGCAGGTTTGTGATATTTTATCGACCTTAAACTGGTGTCCATGAAGGATTAATCTTCTTAAGAACACTCATTATAATGTTGATGGCACGGCGAACCATGGATGAGGAATTCACATCACATGTTGGGAGCAGAATTTATGTGCATTTACCATTCAAACCTAAATGGATGTTTTGATGGGAATGGAAGGCTACCCAGGATAACACTTTACCTTCGTGGTCAACCTTGCTTCTGGTGGATTCTGAAGTTCATCATTTCCACGGGTGTATCAGTGGTTTTTTCTTCGTTAGTGTAATTTACCATTGGTAACGGTGCATCACATGAACATTTAGTCGTATGAGGAAGATTTGTAGAGGACTAAGGCAAGCCTATTCTGCTTTATTCTTTAATTGTCTTAGGTGGAGACTGGTTGTCACAGATATACCTTCTGGTGGGTGAAAGACGAGACATGCCTGTTCCATGGAATGAGTTCGCCGATGTACTGAAGGCTGTGTTATGTTCTACGTTATCAATTACAGAGCAAGTGAATACAGTATAGACAAAAAAACGCAGAATAAAACCAACTTTAATTACATATATAAAGTGGCAATAATTACGTGTAGATTTTGTTTTCCTTCAAATTAAACAAAAGACACTTACGGCATGCATTGTCCTGGCAGTTCTTTTGGCATATTAAATTATATTTCCAACAATAGGTCGCAAGATAAGATTGCTGTATCAGTTCCGGAGATACACGAGATTTAGTATATCGCATGGTGGCCATTTTGACGACGTCGTAATGTGTAAACGTCTTATTAATTTACGTATTTATTTATTCTTTTTTGCCTTTTATTTAGTATCTATCTGAAAGCCCTCAAATCTTGTTGAGATCAGTTTAAAGAAATTGTTGTTACTCTGATAGAGATTTAAACCGGTTTATCATCCGATTTTCTCTTCTTCTGCTTTGCGTTTTCTTTATTTGATCCTTTGTTAAACAATCAGCAAAAATCTATACAACTAAGATGGTAATATGTGTTTGTTTGTGGCTATGTCTGGGAGATTTCACGTCCCGTCCGCAGTGGAAATCTCGATACTCCGTATTCTATTGACGTCCGTTTGTTTGCATGTCTATCAAATGGAATTCTCATACGTAATATCCCAAGAGCTAAGGAAATTATCGATAATTTTTTTCACATCGAGTGTTTTGGCCCCTATAAACTCACGAGTGCTATTTAGGCAGACATTAATTTCCCGAGTGCGTAGCACGAGGGAAATTAACTGCCAATAAATAGCACGAGTGAGTTTAATGGGCCAAAACACGAGTGTTGAAAAAAAAATTGATAATTTCCAATAGCTCGCGGGTTATTTAGTTAGAGAATTTCACGTCATATTTCAGTATTCAGCACTCTAAATTTCGTATGCAACATTAAAAAAATTTATAAAATTCGCGCTGCCGTCCAAATATCGGCGCGCCGATTGGCACTACGGCCGCCAGGAATAAAATTGATATTCGCCGCCGCTGAAGAGTTTTTCATTGGCGCACTCCTCCAAACTTTTTACTTTAAACAATTCCGTAATAATGAATTAATAAATGCAGTACATAATTTTATTTTTTCTAAAACTGCAAGAGTAAATATAAAA
>JAHWFP010195232.1:21088-59804 GCA_023313725.1 Lithobius niger
AATTAAAACTTTGGAAAGCTTATAAAGCAAATCCAAACAGTGATAATCTAGCAATCTACAACACCACTCGCAAGCTGTACTCCAGCACTGTAGAAGCATGGCATTGTTCTGCAGAGGAACAAATACTTCGTTCGGGGGATAAAAATGCTCTTTTCAAGTTCTATAGGCGTAAAGTAAAAACTTCAAGGTCAATCCCACCCTTCAAACTTGATGACACCTATCAAACTGATAATCAAGATAAATGATCAGTGATTTCACACTTAGTGAAATCTTTGCATCAAATTCTGTCATAGATGATGGAAAACAATGCACCTTCTTTCCTCCATATGATACCCATTGCGAGGAATGCTGCGAGGTTCTCTTCTCAGCAAGTATTGTTTCTCGTGCTATTAATGCTTTGAAAACAAGTTTCTCATGTGGTCCAGACGGACTTTCGGCCTTTTTATTGAAACAGATTTGTTGTGAAACTAGTTACCCACTTTCTAAACTTTTTACTTGCTCTTTCGAACAAGGGATACTTCCTTCAATCTGGAGCACTGCATTGGTGGTTCCTGTTTTTAAGAAGGGTTCCGCCTCTGACCCTTTAAACTACCGACCTATTTCCCTTACTGTTGTGATTTGTAGAGTGATGGAGTCAATTTTAAGAGATACAATTATAAATTTTCTTGAGCAAACTTCAATTATTGGTGGAGACCAGTTTGGTTTCCTCCCTGGCAGGTCTGCATCCCACAAATTATTATTGGTACTTGACCGCTGGACATCCGCTTCCGACGTAGGAGCACCCTGCGATACGATATATTTTGACTTTAAGAAAGCGTTTGAAATGGTTATCCATCGCAAACTTCTGTTCAAAATAAATAGCTATGGTATCAACGGCAAACTTTGGTCTTGGCTCAAAGCTTTTCTCCAAAATCGCACTCAACAGGTGGTAGTTGAAAATGTTCGCTCATCGGTGGTTATAACCATATGTGGCGTCCCACAGGGATCAGTGCTCGGTCCACTCTTATTTGTTCTTTACATTAATGATCTAAATCTTACAAATGGAAGTACTTTCGGCTACAAGTTCGCAGACGATGTTAAGATTGGTGCAGAAAACCTGTTCCTCGGCCCATCTGTAGCGTTGGCAAATGAAATTTTTTACGTTAAAACATGGTCTGATACCTGGCAATTACCACTCTCGGTAAATAAATGTCTCTCGTTCCACACTGGAAATTTAAACGGTTGTTATAACTACTCCATTAATAATATTAATCTCCCATCTGTTAAAGAAGTCAGGGATTTAGGCGTTTGGTTTACTAATGATTTGAAATCGTCTCTACATTGCCAGAAGATCTGTGCACTGGCATTCAAGCGCTTGGCCATTATTAATAAATGCTTTATCTCGGGGAGTTTATCAAACAAAATTTGGGCATTTAAGGTATTTGTGCGCCCTATTCTGGAGTATGCATCACCTGTGTGGTCACCTTATCTGGCAAAGGATATTGACTTGATTGAATCTGTACAACGTAAATTCACCAAAAAACTTCCTGGGCTGCGTGATTTACACTATCAGGATAGACTTTCCAGGTGCGGCTTATACTTACTGGAACTACGTAGGATCAGGTCCGATTTGATTTTAACTTATAAGATATTGCATGGTATTAATCCTGTTGATCTTCCATTCTTTGACGTCGCGCCAAGGACCCATTTCACTAGGGCACCAATGGAAACTCGTTATTCAGGGTTCCATTACAGACTGTAGAAAAAAATTTTTTCACTACGCGTCGCCAAAATTTGGAATGCCCTGAGCTCAGAAACCGTGTGCAAACACCTTATCAGGTTTTTGCAGATTGCTGCTTAAGGAGCCTCTAAATGTGTTCCTTAAGCGACCATTATAGTATTTTAACTTTTTCTTGGATGCTTTTTGTATTATTATTATTATTTTAATTTTTATTATCTTTACTAATATTGACAATTGGTTTTGGCCAAGCTTTATACTACGATTTACATTTATTTAATTATTTTTATTATTTTAAGAAACATTGACTATGATACCCGGCTTTTCCCCTCACTTGTCCCTCATGTTTGGCGATGCCATCGGGGACCATTGTGTCCCTGGTAGGTCTAACCTTGGTGGTAAGGCATTCGTGACCCCAACCCAATACCATCTACCCATCCTATGCAGTCGAGCCATCATCATCGTTTTAAACTTTTAAACTCTTAAACTTTTAGATTTTTAATTTTTTTTTAGTTTTTAACATCGGATGGCAGTTAGTGACCACCAGGTCCTTGCCATTCCGGTTGCGTTTGCATTGAACCTACATTATTATTATTATTATTATTATATTACGCACATCAATGATCGATCGCGTAGGCCTAATATTGCCGACTTTTCCGTGATTACAAATGCTCCCGTGAATTGTGTTGGATTAAATGTTGATTTCGTTAAATTTATGAATATTTTCGTTAATTTTGCTGCAGAACAACCAAGATTTAAAGGGATAAAACGTTGATTTCGGTAAACTTTTAATCAATTTTCCGATTCACTAAAAAAAAAAAAAAGATTGTGTTAATGCTAGATTGAACCCAGACCACGCACGTGAATAATCAACTTTACCGTGATGGATTTAGGCCTGAACGGCCACCCCAAAAAATATGTTAAGGCCAGAATTTTTGTTTTAGCCTTGTTAACGCCCCCTCACTTTATCAAATTAATTTTAGCCGTCCATGGGCATTTAATAGGCGATTTACGGTAGTGAAATAAAGGGTGCCGATTGGTCAGACAGTTAAGAGGGGCATTTCCACCAGTAATCACAGCGAGGAGTGATTCTATGAAAGAGAACTAAAGGTATCTCAGCCTGATAATTCGCTAAATAACTCAGTGGCTGTGGGAACTAGCTAATGGTAGATCTTTAGCTTAGGATTAACAGTGGCTTTATAATCCCCTATGACACGAATGTCACCGTTTGGTTTATGAGCTGTGACCAGAGGAGTCGCCCACGCTGAAGTTTCCACAGCCTCCAGAATACCCAGGCCAACAAAGGTGCAGGATTTTCTGGTTAACTCGCTGGCAAATTAGAAAAGTATTTGTTATACCAGTCCATGTACACGACTGTTCCATCTGCACCGGGATCTTGTTCCATTAGTAGCTCGATTCCATTCAGAGTGACTGGAATGTACCATTTAGCTATTTTCATGAGATTAATAACTACTTTATAAGTTTGACCTAATTCTGAACTTTGCTCGGTTGTGCTGCTCACTCCGATGGTGTTATTTTGTAAGCAATAGTCCTCGCTGAACACTGACTCACTGCTGGACTCATCAAGCCTGTTATAAATGACACTACCATTATTTTCTGAATCGCTCAATTCGTTTTTGCTTAGCAAATTAACCTTTTTGTGGTAACTGTTTTGCTCTTAATCTTACTTTTGGGAGTAAAACCGAGTTGGTTTTGAGTTAACTTTAGCTGATTTTTGACTACGACTTTTTCTACAGACTACCATAAGGTGTCCTTGAGTATGGCAGCGGCCACAGATGTAATCTTTTTATTTACACCTTGACTTAAAATGGCCGGCGCGTCCGCAACAAAAACAAGCAATATTAGGAGCAGATTTTGGTCGAAACTTGAAAGTTTTGTTTCGTTTTGTGACATAATTAACAGCCTTGATGTTCGAGCGTATTTCAACCTGGTCTGGCTCTGCTGATTCCAGGGACAGAGCAAGTGAAATGGTAGCAGTTAAATCTAATGTATTCTTCAAAAGCTACATTTGGATTTTCTCTGATAAAATTCCGCCTATGAATCTGTCTCTAATCATCTCACTGTTAATACTCGTGATTTTATCAAAATCACAATGTTTAGTCAATAATTTAAGAGCGGAAACATATTGATTAACAGATTCATCTGGCTTTTGAGCTCTTCTGAAGAATTTCACTCTTTCTGACACTACAGAAGGAAGTGGTTCCAAATCGTTAATAATAGCCTTAACTAACTCATCATAAGTAAAGCCGGTTGTGTAACGGCAGATGCTACGACGGTAGAGGAGCTTGCAACATCCCCTAACATCCCCAACATCTTTGGTTGACATTGGCTATTAGTATTAGTTTTCCGGTGATTACTACGACTTTTTGCGTGAATAAGCACAGTATTGGCTAGTCCCAGCATGGGGAATGAAGCGCCCATGTCCTAACTATAGGCCTAATCATTAATACTATCTGGTTTGCGCTGCCACCATCAGTGGATTCAATTAACTGCACGGGGGAGTAAGAATAAAATGGGCTACATGTTATTTTCACTACAAACAATTCTTTAGTGAACGAACTCATGGTTTTATTCTTAACAACAAATGAAAAAGGTACACTTTACATTTAAAATTCATTAGGTTACAAGTCTAGCTTTCCGTGAGAGCAAATGAAATTCAAGTACCAGTAAAACTAAGCAGTAGTTTTCCATAAAAATCTAAATTTTTAATTAGAAAATGTTGTCTGTGGGTCCAATCCTGAAAACCCTCTAACTGAACAGCACCCGCTAAGTTACAATTAGTCCTTAGTTATGTTCCTTCGAATCCTCAAAAAGATCAAACCGTCTGCTGTTTAGATTAAAAATTAGATTTAAAATAAACAAGAAACGTTGGTTGTTAGGACGGGCACCACCCTTACATTATGGAAGGCAGGGGGCCAGAAATGCCGATGGCTTAGCCAACCATAATTTTCTCAAGACTAGAAGTTAGTTAAGTTAAACTATAAATTTAGAATTGGGGGGTCCTAAAGATAAACTTTGAAGCTAAACTAGTAACATACAAACCACTACCATTTGCCCAGCGTGGCAACCTTCAGACCGTGATATCTCTACTCCCGACTGGCGTGACCACCTGTAGCTTGAGATCTGTGAGCTGTGCTAAGAATTTGAGAGCTGCTTGGGGTTTTTATGCTAGCGAGGGGGATCCAGCCAATCCAATCACGGATGCCGAGTAGAGCTATGCCCTCCTGATTGGCTGAGGGCCGAGAGAACAATAGAAAGTGGGAGGAGCTGGTAATTTTACAAACGAACTGAATGGAGCAGCTTTGAAGGAACGATGCTTATGTAAAGAAGGTGCAGTTTGAGTTTTTACTCAATTAACAAAGTGAAAACGCCTGTACTTTTAAACTGTTTGGCTTGCAATTAATAGAAAGATGCTCAGATCTTTTCTTTAAGTTTAATTGAAAGAAAGCTAGAAGGTTTGCATTCGGATGTGGTCAAAGTCGGAGTTTGGAAGGAGATTTGAAATAAAATATTTACAACGAAACTCGTGTCCGGTAAAGTTGCAGCTAAATACAAATCATTGGAGCTCTTGGCAGGGTTCAAGGGGCAAAAGATTATAAGTAAAAGATTAGATAAACTAGCTCAGTAATGTATGGGCTTTTTGGCCAAAAACCATTTTGGAGAGGATACCTGAATTCCAGCTGTCAAAAAAACCTCAGGGAAGCTTCATTCTTCATGAACTCAATTTTTTTTTCTCGTCATGGTGCCCCCCGCCCTTGACGTTGCCGATCTCCAACTTTGAACCACTGTATCTACAGAAGTTACCATCAGAAATGACCAAACTTAGAAGCTCTTAATAGCCACCACACATTTGATCTTTCATTCCCCGAAAGCAGAACTCAAAATTGCCATCTGGTTTTCCAGCTACAGCCTTATAAAAAAAAAAGTCACCAAACTGGGCCGCAACGCACCCACTTCTGGTCATCGTAACTTCAACAATTTTGTACATTTGTAATCACTCCTTTTATCTTTTCTTAGGCATAAAGCCGAATTATGTTAGCTTAGTTGTGAGATAGGAGGGCTTCTTTTGCAAAGGTACTTTACCTCATGTTTAGGTTGTTTAAAACTTAAGTGTGATATTTTTATCTTATTTGTGGTGCACCCAAAAATTATGAAAAATGTCCAGCCTCCATACTAGTTACCTGCCACTGCAAATAATGCTCGTTTTAATGCGTTATAGCATTCATTATTATTTAATTTTTTACTATCTTAACTTGCCCCGTGAACCCTACCACTTGCTCGACCAGTTTTTTAACTTTAAAATTTACCGAACACGAATTTTTCTTGTATATAGTTTCCCTGAACAAATCTGTTAAAAATCGCCGATCGTGACCACCATTCCCAAGCCAAACAAAGTAGCTTTCCTTCTGTTAATTTCGTATATCTTATAAAGATCTGTTCACCATGCAATCCCAAAGTCAGTCTGTGCAATACACTTCGTTTCCCCCCTCCCAACATAGTTGTGGTGTCTAACACTGTAGTTTACAGTGAAAAGCTTGTTAAATTTAGCAGTAGTGATTTATTCACTGCAAAAGCCACTATACTAAGCTTTAATGTGTAACACTTCAAGTAATAGTCTTGTAAATACGAATCCAACATTCAATATTTTAATGAAAAGGCCTTTTCCCAAAGTTTTTTTTGAGTTAAACTCAATTTGGCCTATCTTTACATGTCCCTACTCCTTCAAACGGCTCTGCACCAAAACCCTTTGCCCAGCCAACTTCTCCTTCCACTTTCCATTGTTCTCCTAGCCCTCCTCCAATCAGAGAGGCGTTGCTCGCCTTGGCTTCCGCGCTTTGGTCGCCAAAATCCGATGTTCCAGCATAAAAAGCCCCAGTTGCCCTCCCTCCTTAGCACAGCTCACAGATCTCAAGCTAGAGGTGGTCACACCGATCGGAAAGGGAGACGATGCCGTCCGATTGTTGCCATGCCGGGCAAATGGTAGTGGTTCGTATCTAAGTATAGTTTAAACTTGAAAGTAATTATTTAGGTCCCTTATTCTAAATTTTTAGTTCAAAATTCTTAAACTTAGCTTCTTTCTTGTACAAACACGTGAATTGTAACTTTGCGAAGTTGATTTGTTAACTGCATAAATAAAACCAAGCGTTTTAAACGTCAGTTGTTTCCCCCTTGTTGTTAATTGTAGAGTTAAAATAGTAAGAATATCACTTTTATTTTAAGCTCAGAGTTATTTTGCAATTAACGTCACTCCACCGTGGTGGCAACGCGTACCTAGTATAAATAGTACTTGTTATACCTATAAAATTGAAAGGACAATGTCGCTCCGTTCCTACATCGGGACCATAGCCAAACTGTGCTTTGATAATCAAAGTATTTTTTTAATCAAGACCAAAGTCAACCAGATGTCGGGGATGTAACAAGCACCTCAGCCGTCGTAGCATCCGCCGTTACAGTGAAATGCTATAATGCATTAAAATAAGTTTATAATTTCTCAGCAGAGAATGAAGTTTTGAGGTAGACGGACATTTTTATGGCATTTGCGATCGCCAAATAAAATAAAAAATATAGTACTAAAATATCTGTATCCAACATGTATGTGAGGTTAAGTACGAACTGGTAGCCCCTCCTATTGACACAACTAAGCTAGTGTGGTAAGGCTTTTTGCCTAAAAAGAACAAGGTGAAAATAAATACAAATGTACATAGCTTTGGAAGTTACGGCGACCGGAAGTGTGAGCGCTACGGCTCAGTTTGGACACTTTTTTAAATGGCTGCTGCGAAATAACGATGTTGAATTTTACAGTTCTGTTTTCGCAGAGTTGTAATTTTAATGTGTGGCTATTAAACCGAGAAAACTGTGGTAGATTCGGTTCATAACTTCCAGAGAAATGTCCAACAGAAGACTGAGTTCTTTTTGAGGTGGGGGGGGGGGGGGATTTGAATGCGGAGCTTCAGAAATTCAGAGTGTCCGTTTGTAGAACATGGTTTTCCCCGAGTTTTTTGATAGCTGGAGTCCGGGTAATCTCTCCAATCTTGGTTTTTGGGGTAAACCAACTTTACGCGCCCCCACACGGAGGATTTTATTCAGGGTTCCGGTTGAACTCTAAATAAAAGCTACAACAGAAAGGTCAGTGCACACAAGATATGCAAAAAACAAGACTGCCAAGCCATGTAGCAAATAACATCGAATAAATCCATATTGAGTATTATTATCCTGAGAAATCCATCTCGAAATTACGTTCACTCTATCCAGAATGAGATACCTGGTTTCCGTTCATTTTATCCAAAATGAGATTGCATTGGGATACTTAGTCCTATCCCGGGATCCTTTTTACAAATAAAAATTATTACACTGTTTACAAAAATATTAACTTCGCCGTTATGTATTTTTTGGGGACAGACATTTTTGTGGCGTACAAAAATTCAAGTAAAAATTCAAAAGTTACAAGTTTTAAGAACACTAGTTTTGCAACAATTAACTAAATGCTGTCCGCGCTGCTTCGTGCAGGAAAATTGTACACGCATTCAGAATATTGGGCAAAAGACATAAAAAAAAACACTATTTTCGAAGTAGATAATTACAGAGTAATGGTTTTTGCAATCGTTAAATTATATAATCACTACATTTAATGTTCTAACCAGTCAGCCGTGCACAGAATGTTTCTTTTTTTATCTGGGGAAACATCGAAAAAAATACCCCTGGGCGCATTCCTCCGATCAAAATAGAGGATACCATGATCGCATGAGCAACTTCAAGCTCTATTTAAAGTTAACAGATTGCCACTAGAATGGTTTTAGGTTACCAAACAACTTGTTTACAGTTTAAAATTTAAACACTGAAGGGTTTTAAGGTATGACCCATAACTTTAAACATAAAAATACAACGCTGGAAAGTTTTATGGCGCTAACCCAGAGGCCATTTAAACAGGGCCATTCTTTATCTCCCAGGGGTAGAAAGACATCATTTAAAAAAAAAAGACATTTCGTGAAAATTTAAACAGGAGTTAGCCAGGAACCACTTGACTTCCATAGAATGTTCCTAATAAACATTATTAACATGTCGTTCAGTCCTTATGATTTTTTTTTCACAAAGAAAGACGTTGAAAATTATAAGGAAAAAAAACATAGGCACTTAAAATTTAGGTGTGAAGTCCAAAACGGGAAATAACAGAGTTGCTTTTGTTGTGGATGAGCTGTCAACTGACCGCTTAACAAAATTTAAAGATAAAAATAATTTTTCAGTCAATTTTTACTGAAAAAAAAACGTTATGACAATTAAATACTTAAACAAAATATCTACTTAAAGTGTCGACGTTTAAGTGAAACTTTCCAGGTTTGTACCGGACGGTGCAGTCATAATCTTGAAGGGTAAGGCTCCACCTAAGCAGTATGGGGTTTTTGCCAGATATATGCTTGAGCCAATGCAGCGTATTGTGATCAGACTATGATAAATTTTGTCCCATAAATGTAGGGACGCAATTTGGTAACAGACCAGATCAAACACCGCATTCTTTTTCGGTCGTCCCATAGTTTTGCTCTCGTGCTGTCAGTTTACGTGAAACGTAAAGACAGGGATGTTCGTCATCACCAAACTCTTGGGACAAAAAGCAGCCCATGCCACGCTCGGAACAGTCGCACTGTAAAATAAAAGTTTGACATAAGTCGGGTGCTCTTAGGACAGGAAACGTCACCAAAGAGGTTTTCAAGGTGTCAAAAGCATTTTGCTTAGACTCATCCCAAGTGACGGGATCGGGTGCATCCTTTTTCAAGGAGTCTGTAAGACATGCACAAATCACAGAATAGTGAGGAATGTAACGTTAGTAGTAACCAACTAGGCCTAGAAAGGAACGGACATCTTTCTTGGTCTGGGGGCATGCAAACTTCTGCACCTTCACCTCAGAGGGTGTGCGTGATCCGTGACCTAAAAACATCAAAATACCAGTATTACTTGGTTGATTTTGGTTTCTATTGCCTCCTGTAAATATCCATTACCTTTTTTTAAAGCATTTCTCTTCTCCAAATGCTGTTTAATCTAGAGAAATTAAACCGAGGATATCCTTCCGCGTCGCTACCTACTGCGCAGCCTCCTCATATAAAACTGAAGCGGAGCAGTATTGCTCACCTTTTCGGACCTCTATTGTGCCTGGATGGTGACAAGAGGGAAGGAGGGAAGGAAGCAAGGTAATGTATATTTTCAGGAGGCAATAGAAACCAAAATCAACCAGGTAATACTGGTATTTTGATGTTTCTAGTTGCTGTGAAAATATGCAATACCTTTTTTAAAGCATTCCACAGACTTCGTCACGGCGGCGGGCGCCATTTGACCAGGTTCCCTTAAGTAGCGACCGGTTCCCTACATAGAAGAAAGTGTGCAAAGGGGTTAATGTATGCGATGGGCCGCTACAAATGGTCCAATGCAGTAAAGTCCATCAGCCCGATGAGACATATCCCGGAGATAATGAGAAGTGAAAACAGTGGGAATACGCCAGGATGCCGCTTGCATGTCAGTGATTGGCATAGGCGTCGATCCAGGGGGGACGAGGGGGACCGTCCCCCCCACGTTTTGAAACTGAGGGGTTCGTCCCCCCCCCCCCACGAAATAGGCTGCTAGCTTTCGGTAGCAATGTTCAAGTTTTCATTTAACGTCCAAAGTACCGAAAATAGCAGCTATGTTCTAGTCTTCATTTAACCTTCGAACTATTAAGCGATGCGATTAACTTGGCGAATGTTTTGGTGTGTTGATATCACTCCTTTGAAGGGCCGAACCATTCGGAACTGGGCGGCCCCTTTTACCAATTTTGGTTTTTGATGTGATACTACTTAACTCCATAAAAACCGAGCAAAGAATCAAAATTGAAGACTAAGTTGCCGGTTTGATTTGCTAGTAGCTCTTTTCCTCTTTTTCAGTTCTCAGTTAATTCAGGAAAGTCAGCTAAATCTTCCACCATTTGAAAAGTAAGCAACAATATTTTTCAAACCTAAATTTCCAGTGGTAGCTAGCGTTAATTTAATAAAATTAAAAAAAAAATTAATTCATCAGGGAATTTAATTTGTAAATAAAATGTATAACAAAAAACGGAATTTTGGTAACAATTAGGTTTTTACGACCTCTCATGCTAAAGA
The DNA here is from genome assembly GCA_023313725.1 of Lithobius niger. Lineage (NCBI taxonomy): Eukaryota > Metazoa > Arthropoda > Chilopoda > Lithobiomorpha > Lithobiidae > Lithobius > Lithobius niger. The sequence continues at coordinate 31,949 of JAHWFP010195232.1, forward strand.
ACTTTTACGAAACGCATCCGAAATTTGCTAAACAATGTATTGCAAATGTGTCTCGGAAAGCCGAAACTAGGTTCTCAAATAGTGTAAAATGCTTCAGCTTCCGGAGCTCTGCCCCGGATCCCACCGGGGAGCTTACAGCACTCCCCTGACCCCTCCTAGCTGGATTCGCCGGGCTTCTGCTAAAGTAGCACATATTTTAACAGTAACTTTTCATTTTCTCTCTCTTTGGCGCGCCCGCCGCAGGGGTGGGTTGGCACTATTTTCCCCCCCCCCCCCCACAACTTTAGAAAAATCGACGCCCTTGGTGATTGGTATATTACTGTAGTGTGCCCAGGAAGTAGAGATGGCACGAAGTTCATGTGCCGTTACTCGAATTCCTTCCAATGAGCAGTTAATATCCAGGGCTTCATAAGCTTATAGTTTTGAGCTAAGTGGCAATCATGCGAGTGGAGGTTATGCCAGTTCTATTGTTGAAAGGAATGAACAACTGGGTTCGGTCTGGACGCTTTGAGGTAGAATTGGATTGCTCGTACAGGACATAAGGCTCTCTCTTGGTCGTCGCCCAAAATGATGAAAGCCTTGTCTGTTCAGTGGGTTTTTGTGTTTTTGCCCGAAAGGAAGGACATTGAGTCAAAGTAACACCAGTAGGCCTATAGTTATCTAAGAAAAAAAACAATCGGAGGCAGTGGCGGATAAAGCCTGAAGTTCTCCACAGAGAAGACAGGCAGCAAGTGCTACAAGGAACACAGTTTTCCTGGTGAGATGGCTTAGTTGAGAGGATCCTAGGGGCTCATAGGGAGGTGACAAAGCGGATAGGACAATGAACAAGTCCCAGTCGGGAAACTGTCGGCGTAATCGTGGCCTATCCATTTGAAAGGAATGGATGAAAGAGGAGATTCGGTAATCAGTACGAAGATCATTCTTCCCTGCAGCCTGGAAGACAGCATTCAGGGCGGATTGGTAAACAAAGATCGTGGAACCTCGCAAACCGCTCTTAAATAATGATGTCAAGAATCGGAGTAATTTAGGCATGGGGGTGGGGTTGATAGAATTAACTTGTTCTTTAATACACCAACGAAGCCAGCATCGCCAGTGGCTGTCATAAATTTTGTTGGTAGAGGTGCGGACGGCACGAGAGGCAATGCGGATGGCCTCGTCTTCAAAAATGCCTGACGTTCGAAGGAGTTGGACGATAGTAGCCACCCGTGAAGGTTGATTGATGATTGAGGGACCGATCCCATGGCCTGAGAGAGTAGATTCGCAATGAATAGCTATGATCGAGGTAGATCGATGAGGAGATCTAGGAGTAAAGGGAACCAGGCTGCTACTGGCCAATCCGGGGCTATAAGTAGGAACCGGCCGTTGGAGTTGGCAATTTTGCGGAGCACTAGCGGTAGCAGTCGTGGAGGGGGAAAGGCATAGGCGAATAGGTGATTCCAATCGAGAGTGAGAGCGTCCACTGCCCATGCCCGGGGATCGGGGAGTGGACTGACAAAGTGGGGAAGTCTGGCACTGAGCCTGGTGGCAAAGAGATCTAGCACCGAGCGACCCCAGATGTTGGAATAGGCTGGTGCAAACGGCCTGGTAAAGTGTCCACTTGCTGGCTGGCGGGGCAAGTCGTGACACGGAATCGACGATCACATTCAGGTTGCCGGGAATGTGGAGTGGGAGCAAACAAACTTGGTGCTGGATGCAAAATTGAAGGATTTTGGATGTGAGGTGATGGAGAGATAGGGATCGTGTCCCACCTCCTTTCCGAAGGTATCCAACAGCGGTGGTGTTGTCGATGTGGACTTGGTAGGAGATTGATGTGATCAGTCGACTCGATTCCCAAGTGCCAGATGTCGTCATACTGCCAATGTGGGCGCCCCATCCTGTCAGGGATGCGTCTGTGAACAGATGGATCTGGGGAATCGGTTCGTGGAGGGGAACCGAGGCGGTAAGGTTTGTGATGGCCATCCACCAATGAACCATGTCGAATGGGAAGGAGGGATCAATCCTTCGAGGTGGCAGAGACATGGCTTGTCGTGGATTGCCCCATTCATCTAATCGGTAATGGTGAAGTGGTCGGGCCATCCATCCGCCGTATGGGACTAGGTCTGCAAACGAGTCGATGATCGCTAAAGGTATGAAGAGGTTGGTGAAGGAAGGTCCTTAGGGCAGAAAGGTGGGACTATCCTTTCCTGGGATGGCATGACTGAGCCGGTTGTAGTCTTAATTCGGCGAAGTTGTTGGGGAGGATCGTAGGATCGGGGTGAGGTAGAAGGCAATTGTCGAGGAAGGCAAGGATATGAATGCCTTGTTGGTGTAAGTGTGCGAGTACTGGACGTAATACCAGAGTAAAGATCCGGGAAGCGGCGTTCAAGCTGAACGGTAGGCAGAGAACTTGTAGACGGCTCCGTCGTGAAGAAAACGAAATAGGTGGCGGACAAAGGCATGAAGGGGAATGTGAAGGTTAGCGTCGGCTAGGTCCAATAATATCGTCCAGTCTTAGGGGAGTAGGGAATCCCGTGTGGACGAGACTGTTGCCATCTGAAAAGGAGGGTTTGTGATGAATTGATTCGAGTGGCCGAATGTTGAAGATCAGGCGTGAACCGCCCAATTTCTTGTCGCAGAGAAAAATGCTGCTGTAAAAACCAGGGCCGATTGGTGGTGGTACGAGACGAACTGCAGCTTTGTGAAGTAACAGAAGAATTTCGGTGCGTAATGCGGCAGATGCAGATGTCTCCGATTCCCACGGCAGACCTGGCAATGGAGGGGGAATAAAGAACTTTGGTTTGAAACCGTCCAAAACAATAGATAGGGTCACGGGGTCAGATGTCACTTTTTCCCAGGCTTTGGCATAAAAACGAAGGTATCCCCCCACAACTTGCGGGGGTGAAGGAATGTCAATAAGTGTTGCGATTTCGAGAACGGTATCGGGAGGGCGAATATTGTGAACGCCTATCGGGGTTAGAGGATCGTCCCAGGGAACGTGCTCGACCACGGCCCTGGGATCGCGATGGAAAGGGCGATGAGGATCGCGGAGCGGAAAATGGGGTTGTGGAAGAGTTCTTTGTCGTACCCTAGTCTTCCTTGGGAGGATCAGAACGAGGAGTAACCTAAGACCGCTGTCGGTGAAGGGATCGGTTCTTGTTGGGCGCGGTTTCCGAGAGACATCAAGGTGAGGCGCAACCTAGGGGATTAGGCCACGAAAGAGGCATTCGGATTCGTATATCGGTTGGTTTCGTAAAAGGTGGCGGGTGGAATCGCGAAGATTTGGTGAGGTGTTAAGCGCGACTTCGCGCAAAAGAAGTGTAGAAATAAACAGTGCTCTGGTAAACCAATTCATGGCATGGTAAGTAGCAGAGCAACACTTCTTGAACACTTGTTTGATGAGGAACCCTAGTTGTCGTGTGTCATCGGGTGGATCGGAGTAGAGGCGCTCACAGAGGGCGTTGGCAGCAGTACTAAGGACATCCACCCATGAGGCAGCTCGTAATCCAAGGTGAAGGAGACGGTCATTGTCCCGTAAAACGAAAATCGGAACCGCGGCTCGTCGGGGAAGAAATAATGCTGAACCAAAATCCAGTTTAGTGTCAGCTGTAAGAAATTCTGATTCCGGGTAGGTATTGAAGTTGCGGGGAATAGCAGTCCCTTCCCCGATGAGACGAAAAAAAAAGGTTTCACGGCCCGGTCTAGGAGGTGGTGGTTCCTTGTCCAATTCAAGGGGCGTGCCGTTCCCTAAGAGAATACCACCATTACGTAGAAGAGTTGTAATGAGCGTAGTCGATTGCCCTAGTAATGGTGGCTGATGAGGGGCCTGGTCACGAAGACCAAATCCGTAACCCGTGGCTAGGCCTCGATTCGTGCAGGTAGAATCGGGAGTTGTGCTAGGTTTGTACAAGAAGCAATCAGGGACGATTCCCCCCACAGTTTTAAATAGCTCAGGTAATGGAATATCGGAGGAATCGGGATCGCCCAGAAAGGGGGGGTCCTTGTTCTTGAAGGGACGGGTCTGGTGAGTAGTAGGAATCATGAAAATCGTTTTCCAGAGGAGGGTCTAGGATGGGATCGATCAGCGGAGCGGGGACAGCTTTTGTAGGCGGTAGAGGATAGGTAATTCTATGGGAGGGACCGGCGTCATCGTTATGTTGACGCCTTGGAACGTTTACTACCCAAGACGCAGTGTAATCGGAAACCGGGAGCAGCTTGCGCTTGAAAGTGCGAAGAGAAGAATCCATGAGGCTATGGACTTGTGAAGTAGAGAGCGAGCCACTGGCACATGATGGAGCGGATCGGATGCTTTGAGATGAGCGTGAGGACAGGTCCAGAGGCATCACTTGTGCAGAGGAAGACGCTGCCTTCGCAGCTGCTTTACGATTCTTGACTTGCAGCTTGAGTCTACTGTACGACTCCTTTTCACGAGCGAGTTCCTTGCTGAGGGATCGCAGGTCCCGTTTTGGAGCGGGCTGACTCGTGAGGCTGAGGGGGAACCGAGAGTTCAGACAGAAACGGATTCTCAAGCGGTAACTGGGAATCAATGGGTTCATGATCCGCCGTGAGTTCTAAGACCTCAACAATGCTTGGAGCCGGTAGCGTCAAAGGAACCGGGGAAGTGGATCATGAAGGGCGGATCGATGATCCATCTTTAGGAGTACCTGTTACAACTTCTGTCCTAAGACAATAGTGGACACTTGACGTAAGACAGTCACTTCACTGGAGTCCAATATGGCTGCCTACTTCATCTCAACCTAATCCAAGTTCATCTGGCTCAAAAACAACAACCAGCTTGCAATCCCAATCAGAACTTTATTGGGAGCAATATACATTATACAGTAGCTCTGTATACATATTTTTATTAGAATGTTCATCAACATCTATACATCAGTTGCTAATGTGGAGTAACTCCTGGCTAGCACACACTGACTGGCAGCCATGTTGGCTTACCATTCAACACAGGGAAAAAAGTACCCATGATCCTCCCATGCCCAGAGGTCATGTGACCAAAACAAGATGGCTACCCTACACCAGTAAGCTAGCCTACTAACCCAATAAAACAAATAACAAATTAATACGAATATCCAATAACCAAAGCCTATAAACTAAAAAGGTATAAATGTGTAGCCAAAAACACACAAACATATTGCGGGCTACAACACACTACCATAAACAATACATAAGAGTCAACTAGAGGAAAGTTCCATTTATGTGAAAACTGTTCTCATAACAGTACCTTTTGCCCGAGGCATATTTACTAAGTAATAGGGAAAAGGTAATCAGGAACCGGTAGACGATCGCCGGGTAACCGGGAATCGAGCCTTTTTCCGGAACGATGTAAACAGCGTGCGTCGTAGAGAAGAAACCGTGAGCAATACTGCTCCGTTTCGGTTTTATATGAGGAGGCTGCGCAGTACGATGCGCAGTAGGTAGCGACGCGGAAGGATATCCGCGATTTAATTTCTCTAGATTAAACAGCATTTGGAGAAGAGAAATGCTTTAAAAAAGGAATGTATATTTTCACGGCAACTAGAAAAGCAGCTTTGCTACAAGCGACCTGCGACTTTTTAGCTGTTACTGTTAGTCCAGCCTTCTTGACAGCAAAGAGAAAATTGTGAATGTTTTCAAGATGTTGTTGCCACGTTTCGGCACCAACTGCGGTGTTATCTTGAAAAGGAGTAACATACTCCTCCATGCCACGAGTGACATAGTCCATAAGTTTTTGGAAACAAAATGGAGCGTTTTTCATCCCCATGTTCATCATGAGGGGAGCAAACTTCCCAATGGGAGTTGTGATTGTAACTGCTAACGAAGCTTGTGGCGTTAAGTGAACTTGCCAAAATCCATGGTTGAGGTCAAAGATGGAAATATATTTCCACTTTGCTGCATTCTCGATGCATTTTTCAATGTTGGGAATAGGGTAATCTTTAGTTACCGTGTTTGTTACTCAGTTCTCTGTAGTCAGCTACAGGACGTGGGCTTGCATCTTCTTTTTGCACTATGATCATTGGTGATTCATGGGGGAAGTCGGTTTCAGCGATCAAGCCCAGACCTAGCATACGCTTGATCTTAATGATAATTAAATCCCTCTCAAATTTTGCATGGCGATTATATTTGCAGGGCTTCACTTGGGAATCTATTAGTTCCACATCGTGGGTAACAAGATCGGTACGACCCGGCAATGTGGAAAATACACAGTCTACCTGATCAAAGACTTTTAATAAGTCGCACTTCTGCATTTCTGTTAAATTGCCCGTCTTTTTAAAAAGACTCATGGCCTCTTGGGAGGTAAGATGGCCGTCACCAGGCTAGGCTGTCCAGACATGGTTAAGGTGAGTTTACTCACGCTCGTCATTGTAAGAGTGATTACTTGCTTGACCCTTTCCTAAGCAGATAGGGTTTCAACAGATTGATGTGGTAGATGGTTTCCTTTTTAGAACCAAACGATTTCTAATGAGGTAGTTTGTGTCTGACAAGCGTTTTACCACATCACAGGTTCCATCCCAATAAATTTCTAACTTATTAGCACGTGCAGGTTTTAGGACTAGAACCTTATCCCCTTCTTTGAACTTACATTTAACCGCCTTAAGGTCGTAATAAGATCACAATATAATAATAATAATAATTTGTCACGATAGCAACAGGTCTGGCAAGGACCCTAAGATCGCTAACAGCCAGCCTCAATTAAAAAACAGAAGACAATCACAAATAATGATTCAGAATGGCCAAGGGAAGGTGAGGGGATTAGATATTGGGACACGAATGCCTTACCACCAAGGTTAGACCTGCCAGGGACTCTATGGCCCCCGATGGCATCGCCAAACGTGTTGGACACGGGAGGTGTAGGATCGGCCCAAGTAAAAAATAAAATCCAGATGAACAAATGAAACCGTTAAAAAGCAACATTATATAATACAAAGTATGGTTATGATAAGTACTAAAAACAAAAGCATCCCCAAAATGGGAATTATCACCAGCTAAAAATGAATAAATAAATAATAATAATATAATATAATAATAGATTTAGCCCAAAGGACAAGGAGACAGGCAGGATACAAAATTGCTAATGCCGTTCCCGGTACGGGTGTGGTTAATAGGTTCGTTTGAGAAATTTGGTAAGGGGTTGGTTGGTGACTAATCGTCAAAGGCTGAGACAGAGGGGGCGAACACCATCTCCTCACTAAGCGAGTTCCATGGCTCGATCACTCGTCGATGCTCGTAAATTGGCCAAAACGAACTTGTCCATTAGTCAACAACGTTCTGCTGCGCGTTACAATGCCGGACGACAGGACCGTAAGTATGTGCCTGGTCAAAAGGTCTGGGTTTGGATTCCTGCTAGAAAGAAAGGTAAAACTGAAAAACTATTACATAATTTCAAAGGTCCTTTTGAAGTCGTAAAGCAGTTAGGTCCAGTTGATTATTCATTAAAAAACTGTGAGACTGGTTTGGTTCGTTCAGTTCATGTGTCGCAAATGAAGATGGCGTATAGTCCTGATTCTGATGCTTCTGGTAGTTCGGACAGTGAAGTAGAGCCAAGCAATACTTCTGACTCTGATGACAATTTTTTTATTTGTGTTCCTGGTGATTTTGCTTCGCAGTTACAATCCAAAGAACTTTACAATGTTTCTTCTAGTCCTTCTAGTTCTCCTGCTTTGGTTGATGACAAAACTAAGAAAACTTGCCTGATGCTCTAGTGGTTGACTACGATCCAGTGGTCGACATACCAGAAGAGTTTACCAGCTTCTGTTGAGAATGTGCAATGTACACTACCCGTTACCGGAGGGGAAACGGACACTTCAGGCGCGGACTCTACAGGTAATGTGCTAGGTTTACGGCGTTCGTCACTTCGCCAATTTTGCAATCCCCGTTACTATGGAGGAGACTGGGTTGCGGATGTGCCATTAAGCGAGGACGCTTAATGCTAAGGAGGAGGATATGCTATGGAGCAGCATTCTTAGTCGTAGCGAACCTTGATCACATTCGTAGTAGGCCGTGAATGGACCGTCAGCTAAAAATGAACTGTTGTGTTGCTTCGGTTTTTAATGGTTTCTACAGTGAGCTAGCGCTCTTACACCTTTCCTGTTAAACTGTTGTTAACCTTGCTTCGCAAACGTTTTTAAATGAACTTGCTTCTGCATAAAAAGCATTCCATTTAACCTGGCATTTGTTCGTGTGTTTCTCCGTGCCTGGAAGCGGATGTGACGTCACGGTATCGCTTTTCTTATATACTTCTATGGGTGATTGTTCACAAGACCATGGTTGTCGGTGCTGCTATAAAATGACAATTGCGCATGTGCATTTTGCACTTCCTCCGTTTTGTTTTCAGGTGTTGACATGTGTTGATTCGTGCTGCGTTTTTGTATCTTTAGTTTGTGCCCTCAATGAGAGGCTTTGGTGGGCGTTCGTGAAATAGGCTGGCCATGGCTTCTTGAGTACAGGTTTGGGTTTTTTTTTTCAAGGAATTCCTTCTTTTTGGTTTTGTTGATATGTGTATTATGTTTTGTAGTGTATGGGATTTATTGTTTATTTGGAAACCACTATTTCACATTTGGGCAGAGAGAAAAAAGGTTATACAAAAAGTTAAATAGATTTTTGAAATTGTAAAAAAATCGTAGGCTAGCGTTAACTTGGCAGGCTGTCGCTGTGAGTTGGTGCGAATATAACAAACTGAATTACTATTTAGAAATTATGCCCAAAGTTATCTGAAAGTATACCAGTCATACCACAGTATGTTAAACACCGTTCGGCTGTTGCAGTTTGGGTGGTTGTGGTTAAATTGTAAATAAAATTAATGTTTTATTTTTACTGAATACTTATTATTGAGTGTTGCTACCCCCCGGTGGGCAAGAATGTTTTGGCCCCAGGATTACCATAAATCACCCTTACTAAAAGATCCCGAGGTTACGGCGTCGTAACAATACACAAAAATTCGTGTCCGTGAAAATGCCGATGTCGAATTGTTTCGGACAAATGGTAGCGTTTCTGGGGCAAAAGAATATATAAAAAGATTAAATAGACTAGCTTAGATAAATGCTATAAAGCATTAATTAAATGGGAAGTTTTAACCTTCGAGTTAAAAGACAGTTTTGGATCGTAGTGGAAATTTTTCATACAATTTGCTGCAGACAAACACCATAAAAATATCACACTTAAATTGTCTGTATCCACGTTTATGAGAGGTTAAGTACCAATGAAGGAAGCCCCTCCTAATGCACAACTAAGCTAGTGTATGTGGGCTTTTTGCCCAAAAGAAATAACGAAAGTAAATTACAAATATACGTCGGGTTTCAATAATGGCGGCCGGAAATGATAAGCGCTACGGTTGGTTTTGTGAGATTTTCAAATGTGGATTCTGAATCTTCTAGAAGGAATTTTCAAATTCGGTTTTCCCGAAAAGGTAGATATTGTTTCAGGCTAGGGTTGAAGAGTTTGGTCGTTTCTGTCCATTATTTTAAAAATGGCTGAGGTTTGAAAATCAAGGTTTTGAGCGCTCAGAACAAAAAAAAAATTGTTCGTCGGCAAAACGAAAGTTTTTTTTTTTTCGGCGGCCTGCGTTGACAAGGTGTAGGTTTTGAACCTGAAGAAGTAAGCTTCTTGTTTAGACTATTCTGTGGTTATGAGGTTCTGTGCTCGGGCTTTTAGAGAGGCACATTCCCTAGAGAGTTTATGGAGACGTTGGATCTCCTTCCACTAGCCAGGAGAAAAGTTTTACAAATTGAGCATTTAACCTCTTGACGACCAGTATGCAGGAGCGGGACTCCTCCATGCTACCAGCATGCATTTGGCTTCACTGCAATGCAAACGATAGCTAACCCGAGTCTAAATTTTGCTGCAGTACGAATATGCGAATGTATTTTTGGAAATGTACTCACTAAATTGATTACGATTACCTGGCTGTTTCCTCACACGTTTATTTAGTACTATGTCATAAAATATCTACAATGTAATCTACAATGTATGTTTTTGTAGTGTGCGAATGTGTGTTACATAAACAAATCCAAACTTCGAAATAAGAGTCAACAAACTGGCTATGGTAACTAATAGTACCAGGATAAGTTGTATAGTCGGGGTTTTCCAAGTCCTAAGAAGTGTACAGTGTAGTATTTTTCTGCATTGTTGTAATGAAACATTGTCTACATTTGCAGTATCTTCGCTTCATGGAGACTGGGTAACAATGTTAATCAACGAGACCAATGCTCACGAGGGTAGCGCTTGCTAAATGGTAAACAATGCTGCATGTCTACCTTTCCGCCCCCCCCCCCACACACACACACACACACACTTCATAAAAAGTAGCCGATGCGATCATGAAGTGTAAGTTCTGATTATAAACAAATCGAGTGATGAGGCAATAAAAAATATACAAACAAATAGCCATCATAGCATGATCTAGGCAGCAGTTGTGGGTGTCTATCCCTCACTGCAGTTTCCTCATCCTCCCATCTCTCCTTCCCCCCACCCTCACCCCGCATTTCAAAAACGAAGCGCATGCGTCATGAAGTACAAGTGTTCTGGTTATAAACAAATCGTATGACGAAGCAATAAATAAACAAATACGCAAACATACAAATACCAGTAGTAGCACCCGGAGGATGGCAGCAATTTGTTTATCTTCTCATTGAAGTTTCCTCTCCCCTTACCTTTCCCCACCCCCCTCCCGCCCATTTCATAAAAGTAGCCCATGCGGTCATGAAGTGCAAGTGTTCTGGTTGTAAATAAATCAAGCAATGAAGCAATAAAGCGATGAAGCAATAAATAAATAAATAAATAAACAAACAAATTAATACTAGTTGTAGCATCCGGAGGAAGCAGATTGTTTATCTTCTTACTGCAGTTTCATTTCTTTTCACGCCATAAATAGAATCACAATAAAAATTGATATTTTCGGGAAGACTACTTATGAAGATAGTACATAACTATGCACAATAATTAGTTTTCACTGACAATGTAAAGCAATGTAGCAATTGTATGGCAAACAAATATTTTAGTGCCAGAAAAAAAAAATTGATTTCTAGATTCAGTAGGAAGGCTCAGTAACTACGAAGTCTTTTTGCAGATGCCTCCTATTTTTATAAAGTGCTCGATAAGCAAAATAAATTCTTTATGGTAGGCTAAACCTGGTTCAGTGAAAGCATAAATTTATAACAAAAACAAATTGTAGACATTTTTTTGTAATAAACACTCGTTTTTTTCCACGGTCTAAACACTATGAAAAAAAATCACTTGCAGGAACCATTTTTTTTTTACTGCTGCAAGGGTACACGATTTTTAGTCTAACTTTCAACCCTTAGTAAACCAAACTCAGAAAAAAAATTCTTCCCTTACCTTACTGCTGATGTTGATTGAAGTGACGAAGTCCACATAATCCTGCACAAATGGTTCTTGTATCTTTCGTATTTTTAGGGTTGCACAAATCTTACAATTTTTGTGGGGACTTTTTTTCGTGTTAGTAGGTGGAATTAACACTAAAGCATGGATTGGGCCAGATGCTAGTTTAGGAGCTGGGGTCCAGTGGTATGCATTTGTTAGTGCATTCAGTTCTTGATACCCTGGTCTGTAATTCTAAAGCAGCTCATCACAACACGCTACCAAAAAAGTCAAAAATTTAACTTTTTTTTGATGAGCTTCTTGGTAAAAAGTCCGCGTATTGAGAAGCATTCTTCCAGCTAAATGTATGCCAAATTTTTTGAACCAAGTGTAGCTCTTTCGAGCTGGATTATATGGGTGTAGATCTTGATCAGTGACGTCAACACCACTCATAAGCAAGTTGTACTGTTCGATAAGTTTTGGTTTCAAAATGAACTGTCGCTTTCCCCCTCCAATATGCCGAACGGTTTTGCAAAATCCGGCTTCGTACCGTGTAGTCAGAACGTAGACTTCTTTTTTGTCATGAAATCTAACAAGTAATTTGTCACCATCCCGAATGAAGCATGACTGTCCCTTTTGCAATGGCTCAACTTTTAGTTCATCAGAAACTCCTGTTTTGTCTAATGTATGTGTTTTTAGTATGCAAATATGTACCCAAACGAGCTGACATATACCAATTATCTACTACCAAATGTCTTCCTTGGTTTAGCAACGGTTCAGGCAAGTAAACCACCACTCTTTCTGACATAGGAAGTTCTGTAGAATCAGGGAGATATCTAAAATTGTATAAATCCTTCCCAACGTAGAGAGCAAAATTCCACGTATACCCACGATATCGCGAATCACTTGGACATAAACAAAATAGTTTCAGTCCAAATCTGGCTAGTTTATCCTTTATGCATTGACGAAAATGTAGCCTTCCTTTATACAACATCAAGCATTGGTCGACAGCACACTGTTCTCCAGTATCCAACAATTGTTCACTTACTTCCCTGAGTAATGCCATATACTGTCCTAAACATGTCAGGGGAAAATTTTTTCGTGCTAGCGCAGGGTCGGAAAAACATAAAAACTTTAGTACACTGAGAAATCGGGTTCTGCTCATTACTGCTGCTGTAAACCCTGGACGGCCCCGTACTAAAATACTGTTGCTTCAATAATCTGTAATGCTTGGCAAATGTGTAATGCCCATCAAAAACACCAGAGCAAAAAATACGTAGATTTCATCTACTTTTACTGGAAACCATAAAATCCCATACACCTTTTTTTTCTGCTACTATTTCCTTAAAAATATTAGTCTACGAGCACAAAGACGATATACAACTTCCAAAAAAGGTTTCAAAAGAATTTTTCGCCGACTTGAAAGTTTACGGCTGGATGAAAATCGTAATCTGTATTTACCTGGGCGAGTGGGTCGGTGATGAATTGCCACGAGTCGCCAGCCACACGGGGTTCACCGGCTGAGACGTCGTCGTCTTCATCTTGCGATGAGAAGTCCGAGTCGCTATCCTGTTCCCTGACGTAGTCTTTCGGAATAAAGTCAAAATCCACATCACTGTCACTCATTATTATAACAATATACAAAAGACACAGCCTGTATTGTCAGAATATATTTTTAAAAATGGCTCGAATACGCAGCAAACTCACGGCTCGCTCAACCGCATACGGTATCTCGCAGTTGATCCCGCCATTGTTGAAGCGCGCTCGCGTCATTTCACTAAAAAAAAACGCTTTTTTATCTATTGTCAAATTCGATTGGATGACTGTGACGTCAAAACGCTTCAGGCCAATAATACAACGGCACTAGCTGAAAAAAAAAAAACAAGCGATTGGTACCCTATCAGACAAAAGAACAATCATTGTTGTAGAAGGGGGCAGCACGACGTATATGCGTACGCCCTGGTAGGGCGTCAATGACAATGTAAGACGTACATGCGTACGCGCTGGTCGTCAAGAGGTTAACTGTAACGCAATCACAAGTCCTATGACACTGGTATACCACATGCGAGTCCAGGTGCTTCTTCGGAACAAGATACCTAGGACACCAGCAGCGCTGTGGACTGTCTGGTCGTGCTGGTGAATGGCTTGCAGGGGAAGATGGCACCGGACGGCTTCAAGTCGTAGTCGAGGTAGTAGTAGTAGACATGACAGGTTGGTGGATTAGTATTTGCCCAATCCGTGACGTTGGGGTTAGTTTCAGCGTCTTGAGAATCCATAAGGGAAAGGATACGAGATGAAATGCGAGAAAATGGTGGAAATCGCTTACGGCTGTATCAAACAATCGTGTAGTGAAAAGTAGACAGGAGTTCGCGTAAAAACGTATGACGTAGCGAGGGATCCCGGATAACGGAAGGGTAGAGCGGTTAAGTGCAACAGACGAGCAGGGCGAGAGAACGGGTGGGCCCGAATCAACGAAGGAGGAAGGTTGCCATGCACAAAGCAGGTAAACCCCAAAAAGAGGGTGAGACGGGCATAGGGTGTATGTCATGATATTGATCACCATGATTATTATCCTCCCGTCTTACTAAAATTGTAGTACAGCGTGGAAGCGGGATTGCAAAAGGATGCGGCTGGAGGTAAGGACGATGGTCCGAAGAGGCCTGGACAGAGACCTAGACATACCTGGAGGAATATTGCAGAGTGCAGAGGGCGAGTGTAATGGAGTGTCTTGTAGTGCATGCCTTGCGGTCAACAAGCTGTTGCTGTAGTATATTTAGCCAGATTCCACATTATGACTTGGCTCTTTCTTGTCTTCTCTGCCCCCCCTCCTTGTACTAGTGTCTTGTGTTGGTCTTAAAGACAAAGCATCCATTTTCTTTCTTTCTCAGTTTTTTTTTTTTTCGTTATTTAAATGTTTGTTTGCTTTATTATACATATGAAGATACAGAACAAGCAAGGAGCATAGTATCACAAGAACATTGAGTGGTGTAGAAAAGGAAAGCAGAAGTAGCCGGCAGATCGCCGTCCGGTATCTGTGGAGGATCTAAGGCGGAGTTGTCATCTCGAGGATCGGAGGGTAAGACGACTCTAAACGGATCATTGAAGACAATTATGCAGACACGGAGGGGATAAATCACTGGTGCAGGATGATAGGTTTTTTAAGAAGACTGAAGGCTGTGAAGAGGAAGAAGGTTGTGGATTGTAACAAGCCGAAATGGGCTACTCTCATTTTGATCGGGAAGCTCTCAGCGTGGCTTGGGGAGTGAAGCGGTTTCATGAATACGTTTATGGTCAGCGATTCATACTACAGTCTGATCAGAAGGCTTTAGTTTGGATTTTTGGCCCTAAAAAAGGAATACCGCAGATGGTAGCCGCCAGGGTTCAGCGTTGTGCAGTGATGCTTAATGCTTACGATTATGAATTCGAACACATTCCCGATAAACTTAATTTGACGGCAGACACGTTATCGCGACTTCTCTCCCAAATACAGAGGAATTCGAAAAAGCAGAAAAGTAGTACAATATTCTTGCTTTGGAAACTGTTTCTAATCTTCCAATTTTAAACGAGACACTCGTTCTTGAAAGTAAACGTGACAAAATTCTTTCAAAAGTATATCGTTACGTGAACCATGGCTGGCCTGACAAATGCTAAATTCTCAATCTGTTGCCGTACTTCACACGTCGTGCTGAAATCTCGGTCGAGACAAAAAGTCTGGTGGCCTAAGATTGACTCTGACATTGAGGATAAAGTCAAATCATGCCAAAATTGTCAAACGTATAAAGATACTCAAACATCTGGCCCAAAACACACGTGGAAATATCCACTAAAGCCGAATAATCGTATACACGCGGATTTTCTCGGACCGATGGACAATTACATGTTTTTTATACTTATTGACGCACATTCAAAAATTCCTTTTGTGCATAAAATGAAGACGACGACGTCCGCGCGTGTCATTGACATTTTAAACAATCATATAGCCTTATATGGTTTAATGGACAGTTTAGTTACGGACAATGCTGCACAATTTATGTCCGCCGAATTCCAAAATTGGTTAAAATCCAATGGGATTAGGCACATGACGGGCCCAAGTTTTGCGCCCTGGACCAACGGATTGGCAGAAATTTGTGTCCCCAATTTCAAGAGAGTCTACAAGGCCGCGCGGCGACAGGGGTCTACTATTCAACAAAGTATAAATTCCTATTTGCTATCAGAATGTATCACTATTTCCGCTACCACGCAAGCAACACCCGGAAAATTGTACTTTAACCGAGAATTAAAGTCTCGGCTGGATTTCTTGTTCCCTGACCCTATTGCAGCTGTTCGCCGTAAACAATTAACACAAGTACAGAGCACCCACCATCGTGAGTTGAAAACGTATCAAATAGGAGATAAGGTTTGGTATCGTGACTTCAGTACCATTAATGATAGGCTATGGTCAGTTGGGGTCGTGTCTCAATGGGTAGTAATCAATCCTATATTATCGTTGACACTAACGGTAATACGATTCGCAAACATCGCGAACAGCTAAGGTTACGTACCACGGAGCATGAATATCCAGAGCAGCCACAAAAAAGCACTAAATCCGTTGGCGAAAATCAATAATTCCTGTGTGAATAATAATAAGCAACATCACGCTATTTCAAAACGCATGTCTTTTGGCGGTAATCAACGTGAAAAGCCAAGTTCCGCTGACGTAGTTCCTGAGCGTCAATCTCTCGGCCAATCCAGAAAGTCCATTTCTGTCGTCGAGGGCTCAAATTCACCAATCCGTCAGCTTGGAAAATCACCTGAGGATTTGCTTCGCAAGTCACCAGGTGGCAGGAAATCTCCAGCGAAATTACCCTTCACACACGAAGTGGAAGAGTCTACAAACGTAAATAACCAATCACCTTTGGCTAGTACCAGCGCCCCTCTCGAAGGAAATTCGAAGCCAGAAAGGTCACAACCTTCATCGGTTGTTACGTCACCATCCGCTAAGCAATCACCACCGAAGCCAGGTCATGCTAACAAAACATCGAAACCGAATCCTAATAAACGTAAAGTTGTGCTATCACCAACACAGGTCGATATGGCTGCGCAACTTAATAATCCTCTAACTCGTTCAAAGAGACTGCGTAGAGCTCCTGACAAGCTCAATTTGTAGTTTTTTTTTTAAATTACCAGCTGGCTACAACTTCTCCATTTTTTTTGTTGTAATCTTGTTGCCCGTGAATTGAACGGTAATCCTTTTTAAACTGTAGCGAGTAACGCTAACATGTTTCTGTCCCTAGTTATTTGTGCAGAGAATCGGCTCTGTTTAGTTTAAAAATGTCCACCTTTAAAATTAGGTAAAGATGTAGTGTATATTGTAGTTTGTGTGAAAAATTGATTTCACGGTTTTATCCTTTTTTTGTATCTTTTTACCTCTTCATGTACACAAATTCTTCAACATCGAAACTAAAAATTGCTTGGAGCCGCAATTCCCACTCCAGTGATTTACTAACTGAAAAGTAACATCTGCACCTATCTCCGGGATGCCAGATGTCTTTCTGCAAGCAACGATGTAGCGTTTTAGCTACTGAAATGGTTGCTGATTACAAGAAAATTAACCAAAAAAGGCTACACAAATTAAAACAACACATGAAATTTCTAATTGAATTTATTACAAAATTGCTCCTGAAATCAAAATAAAAATTTAAAACTGGCAAAGTTTTCAGTCAGTTTAGCAATGTTTAATTTTTGCTTAACCCTGTACATCTTCAGTTTTTTTTATTTTATTTTGTAAAACTGCTTTCAAAAATAGTGTTTAGCTTTTCCTCGAAAGCGAAAACTTGTTTATCTTTCTTTAAAAATAGGTAGTGACTAAAAAAATACATCCAGCTAGGCTTAGATTATTTTTTTTTCCACTCGCTGTATTGTGGAGTCGCCACGTGTGCTCCACAATGGCCGCCTTCAATTTTATGTCAATATGTTAACCTTACCTAGATAACCCTTTAATTACCTAATGAGCTGACCCATTCAATGTATATAGCATTTATTGTATCACATGACTTCCTGTTGTAAAAAAATTCAAGGAGGAGTAAACAGGAAGCCAGTTGTCTTATCAGCTGTAGCCTACATTCTGGTAGTCCGTGTTGTTTCCTTTACCACTGGTGCCCACGCTGGGCTTAGGTGTGGACCTAAGCCCAGCGTGGACAGCGTGGACACTAATATTCACATCGTTGAAAACTTGAAAGCGATCAGTTATCGGTCGCCATCGCGTCCTAGCCGGGTGTCCACAAGGGACGCACGCATGCTAGCTCCAATGGCTGTGACCTTAACTCGCTTCGCATGACGTCATTTGAGACTGGCCTTCAACGTGATAGCGAACGAACCAATCGTAGCTCGCGATACTGAAGGAGTTTCCAAACGGCCGTTGAAACGGAGCAGTTTATTCAAGGAACAAAGGCAGCGAAGCAGAAGTTGATGACGTCATTCAAAGCAGGCCAGAAAATGGGGAATCCCAACTTTCCAACGTGACAGATGGCAGCCGTGCGTTGCGTAGTTGAGTTACGACAGCGCTTGAACCAAGGGCTGTTTTTAGCAAACAAAAGCAATTTCACTTCAATCTGGACGACACTGCCAACAAAAACATCAATTGAGGTAATCAAAAGACGATATTAAATTAAATTAATCCAAAATATGGGTGCCAAACTACCCAATGCAGTCCTCTGCTGTACGCAATTGGAAGTTTTTCTTTGCAACGGGCACTGCCTCCTCTACACACTGCCTGTTCTATCCCTGGAAATGATGATGATGCTATGGGCTGCCCTTTTTAACAGAGTGCGGCCAAAGCCGCAATGCGTCTCCTGCAGTAGTACTGCTAACGCTCACTAGGTCGCGCCACCTCCGTAGGGTTCCTCCCGCAGCTAGCAGCATGGCGTTGTGTGAAGATTGGCATTTTTTTGTAAGATTGAAATTGTTTGTTCTCTGGATTTTATATTGTCAACCGTATATAAATCCTTGAAATGGTTTATGACACGAGAAAACGTTGAAAAAAAAGCCATAATGTGCCATTATTTCGTTTTTTTTTTTTGTGATCTAAGTCATCAAAAAAAGATGCAGCCACTTGTATAATTATGGTGAATGTACAAATAAATGAAAAGGAAAGTGGAAATTATGAAAGTGCTACAAATTTTTTTAAGCAGGTTTACAATTTAAAATTATACTTCTAAAAGCTCATGCCTGAAACATCACATTAAAAAAAATGATTAAATATTGATAAAAAAAAATTTGACGTTCAGCTACAGTTTCGCTCGTTTTTTTAAGACGGCATACTACTGCATTCCAAGATGTAGTTTAAAATAATGGTGTAAGATAGTATACAAAAATTAAACATCAACATCATAACCTGAATTTTAAGGGGGGGGGGGGAAAGTTTAAAATTGTTGTTGCGGCAGGAGCCTGGTTGCGGTAAATGGAGAACTGTTGGTTTTTCGGTGTTGTTTAGAAATATCCCCTCCCTAAAAAAATATGTAATGACAGGTCCCTAACCACCGTGCATTTCAATAATTTTTTCATTATTTTCTTTTTTCTGTGCAATTAAGTCTCTAAGTCATCCAAAAGTAATGCAGCCACTTGTAAACGCGGTCTCGTATCAGACGCTCATGGTGAGGACACCATAACACCACCGAATAAAAAACCTGAGGGCAGTATTCTTCCACACCAGAAGAACAATCGTCTTTATGGCGATTTCACTTTAAAATGTAAATATTGTATATTATTCCTTGTAACGGCGGATGCTACGACGGCTGAGGTGCTTGTAACATCCCCGACATCAGGTAGACTTCGGTCTTGATTAAAATAATACTTTCGGTGATTTGTTGGTTTATCAAAGCACAGTCGTGGCTACGGCCCGATGTAGGGAACGGAGCGAAAATATCCTATCAAATTAAATAGGCTAACAAGTACTATTTTACACAGTACACGCTGCCACCATGGTGGAGTGACATTAATTGCAGAAAATCCTGAGTTAAGAATAAAAGGGGATTTACGTAATATTTTAACTCTACAATTAATAACTGGGTAAAAACAACTGACGTTTAAAACGCTTGGTTTTATTTATGCAGTTAGACAAAATATAAAAAAAAACACTTTACATTTTCACACGAGTTTTTACAACTGAAAGCTTTGGAAATTAAAGCACAACGAATTTATATTTATAAATTCAACAAACGAACTTTGGCGTTTAAGAAAACAGTTACCTTTCACATCAAAAAAGTTCACTCAGGTATTTTTCAACCTCCTAGAGTAAAAGCAGCCGCAAGTTACAATAGGCCTACAGTATGTTGTTTGCGCACAAACTCAACTAAAACTTCCAGTTAAATCTGAACTAGATCGGCTGAACGGGAGCACTAGCAATTTAAGCAGGACTTTCACTTAAATTAAATTCTTTAAAATAAGTAAGATCGACATGGTGCTTTAGGAAGGGAACCACCCTGACGTTTATGATTAACTAAGTTCAGAAACTGCCGATGTACGAAGTTAAAACATAAATTTTCAAACTAGGAGTTGCGTTAAATTAAACTATGAATTTAGATTTGGGGGTCCTAAATAAAAACTTTCAATTTAAACTACGTGATACAAACCACAACCATAGTACCCGGCATGGCAACAATCGGACGGCATCGTTCCGGTCCCGATCGGCGTGACCACCTCCTAGTCTGAGATCTGTGAGCTGTGCTGTAGATGCTTTGGGCTGGGGGGTTTTATGGGGGAGGGAGAGGGCGAAGTGTTTGCACAGAATACTTATTATTTTGGCATGGAAACAGATCTTATTACTGGATTGTTTTAATAGAAGGAAGATTCGTTTATAATTGCATTGGGAACATGGGGTGGTCACCCTCGGCGATTTTCGTATTAATATTTACACACAAAAACAAAAAGTGGTGTCCGGTAAAATTGCCGTAAAAATCTTTTGAAGTTGAGCACCATGGTTGTGTTCAAGGGGCAAGTAAAAATAGCAAAAGAGTAAATAATTAACATAGTGAAAAAATGCTAAAACGCATTTAAGGTGGGGCATTAACTTTGCAGTGGCAGAACTTAGTTATCATGGAAATTTTTCATAAAAATTGTGTGCGCTACAAATCAAATAAAAAATATCACATTTTACAAGTTCACATCCTATTTATGAGGTTAGGTACCTGTGCAAAGGAAGCTCCTCCTATCCCACAACTAATCTAAACTAGGTCGGCTTTATGCCTATAAAAATTGAAAAGAAATCATTACAAATATACAAATGGGTTGGAGTTACGATGACCGGAAGTGTGTGCGTCGCGGCACAGTTTGGTGACTTTTTCTTAAGCTTGTAGCTGGAGAACCAGAAGGAAATTTTGAGTTCTGTTTTCGCAGAATGGAAGAGTAAAGTTGTGGCTATTAAGAATTTATATGATCGGTCAATTCAGACGGTAACTCCTGTACATACAGTGGTTTGAAGTTGGAGGTCGGACAAGTCAAGGGCGGGGAAGCACCAGACTTGGGAAAAAAAAAAACAGAGTTCGTGAAAACGATTTTTCCCGGAGGTTTTCTTGACAGCTGGAGTCCCGGTATCCTCTCCAAAAGGGTTTTGGCCAAAAAGCCCTTACATCCTTTAGGCATAAAGCCAAAACACCTTTCCAGCTTAGTTGTGTTGTAGATGTTGAAAACACACGATATTTTTTTTATTTGTAACAGGTGACGACTTTGTTTATTTATGAAAAATGTCCGAAGTTCAAACCAGTAAAAACTAACCTAAACTGCGATATAGCCCTTTAAAACTAGCTGGAACATTTAATCTTTTGATTTGTGCACTTAATGCATTTTGGTAAATTTAACTTCTTGCCATGAACCCTACCGGAGCTCCAATGTTTATGTTTGTATATTTTTACGGACCCAGTGTATATTTTTAGGTCTATTTTTTTATAGCAACTCCATCCAAACTCCGACCGTAGCAAACCTCTAAAAACGAAAACAAACTAGCTTTCCTTCGTTAAAAACCTGCATTGTAAATAGCAGTTCATTCCCAAAGTCAAATAATTATTCTGTGCATTACACTTCGTTCCCCCCCCCCCTTCCTTCAATAGTTGCGATGCATAACATCGTAGTTTCATTTAATAGGCCTAAAAAAATCACGTTGTTATGAGTTTCAAACTCACTTGCACTCAAAAGTAAGGCCTCTAACGTTTCCAAGTCGGCAATTCTCTTTGTCAATTCAGCCTCCGCAATTCCCTTCCAACCAGAGCGCTCAGCTACCCTAGCCGTCCGCGCTGCCATGCCGACTTCCGGTAGTGACAGCTCGGCAGATCTAGGTCAGTCTGTCCTCCTCCAGATGTCCGCCTTTTCATCCCTGCACCCCCCCTCCGCGCCAACTTCCGGTAATGAGTATATAACCCCAGCCCCAGACTCGCTCGTTAGCACAGCTCAGGATTCTCAAAGCTAGAGGTCGCTACGCCGGTCGGGAGTGGAGATGCCGCGGTCCGACTGTTGCCATGCTGTAAACGCGGTCTCGTATCAGACGCTTGTGGTGAGGACACCTTAACACCACCAAAGAAAAAACCTGAGGGCAACATTCTTCCATACCAGAAGAAGATCGTCTATATGGCGATCCCTCTTTAAAAATGTAAATATTGTATATTATTCTTTGAGGCATAAAGCCAAAACACTTTTCCAGCTTAGTTATGTTGTAGATGTTGAAAACACACGATATTTTTTATTTGTAACAGGTGACGACTTTGATTATTTATGAAAAATGTCCGATGTTCAAACCAGTTTAAAAACTAACCTAAACTGTGATATAGCCCTTTAAAAACTAGCTGGAACATTTAATCTTTTGATTAGTGCACTTATTGCATTTTGGTAAACTTAACTTCTTGCCATGAACCCTACCGGAGCTCCAATGTTTATGTTTGTTTATTTTTACGGACCCAGTGTATGAATTTTTATGTCTAATTTTTTTAGTATCTCCATCCAAACTCCGACCGTAGCAAACCTCTAAAACGAAAACAAACTAGCTTTCCTTCAATTAAATCATGCCTTGCATATAGTAATCCGTTTCCCAAAGTCGAATTTTTATTCTGAGCAATACACTTTGCCCCCCCCCCCTCCTTCAATAGTTGCGATGCATAACATCGTGGTTTATTTTTATAGGCCTAAATTCACGTTGTTAACGAGTTTTAAACTCACTGCACTTCCATGCCAGGCCTCTAATTGTTTACAAAGCCTTTAAAAATCCTTTGTTGACTCAGCTCCTTCAATACCGTAGCCGTAAACACACGGAGTCAGCACCCAACACATTGAGAGCAGCCTCGCTACCCTGCCCGTCCGCGCTGTCATGGCCGACTTCCGGTAGCGACAGCTCGGCCGGTTTGGGTCAGTCTCTCCTCCAAGTGTCCACCTCTTCCCCACTCACCCCCTCCGTCGCTCTCCTACAGGTCCGCGCTAACCCTCTACCTGCCTGCCAAGCAGAAGGCATAAAAACCCAGACGCAGTAGTTTCGTTAGCACAGCACAGCACAGCTCAGGATACTCAAAGCTAGAGGTCGCTACGCCGGTCAGGAGTGGAGATGCCGCGGTTCGATTGTTGCCATGTCGGGCAAAAGTAGTGGTTCGTATTTCAACTTAGTTTAACTTTAAAAGTTTATTTTTTGGACTTTACGTCAAAATTTATAGTTTAATTTTAAACTTAACCTCGTAGCTTTGTAGTTAATTTTATAATGCGTCAAGCCAAACGGCATTTCGGACGTTGGCGGCCGTAATTTAAGGGTTCACGGTCCCTTACTAAAAACCAGCTTTTTTTATTATGTTTTTTTAAACGCAGTTTAAAGTAAACAAAGGACGGTTTGATCTTCGTGGGGTTTCCATTGATTAATCGCTCGGATCGACTTTATAGGTAGCTGCGGCTTCTGTAATTTAAGGAGTTGACTTATCAACAGCAACTCTAGGAGGTTTAATGCTTTGTTAATTCACGTTGAAACTTAACTGTAAAACAGGTCTACTATTATAAGTCAGCCGAGGCTATTTGTAATTTAGAGGGCTCTTTTGCGAAATCTCCTTGTGCCTAATCAAACTCACTTTTTCTATTTGAAATTGTTTTGTGAACATAGCATTTGTTCAAGTTGAATTTAATGTAAATTCCCCCTGTTATTTATAAACTAATTCCAGTTGTAAATTTGCCAAATGTAAATGTAAAGTGCGGTCATTTTAACATGTTTGTTTAAAATAAAAACCAGGAGTTTTAAACGTCCGACGGTTTGTTCGTTCGTTGTTTTGCTAGAAGTTAGTATTTAGGGCAATTCTCTTCAAATATAACTTAGCTAGCCTTTTCCCACTTTGGTGGCAGCGTTACCCGCTATTTATTCACTAGTCAGGTCTTAGATTAGGACTTCAATGCTCCATTCCCTACATCGGGACAGTAGCAGTTGTGCTGTTTAACCGAAAAAGTACGGAAACGCCAAACAGAGTGATTGATAGCAAGATCCAGTTACACCAGGCGACCGGCGATGTTACAAGCACCTACCCCGTCGTAGTGTAATGTTCTATACCAGTGACCATTTGACTAGAATAAACATTATTGTCGAGGATGGCATAAGGGCAAACAATTGTATAAAACACAAATCAAGTATAAAATAGGTAGGCTAAAATAATAAGCAAACATCCAGTTATACTGGGCCTTTAATCAACACTCCGCTGTACACAATATTGACCCCACATATGGCCAATTAAATCAGTGACAGATTATTATGATTTGATTGTATGATTACAATGATTGACATGAGTCTAACGAATGGCATTACGGATTAAGTCGAGCGGTAAACCTAATCATTATTATATTCTCTTGAGGTAATTAAAGGAATCTCGGGTTAATTTAGTAGCGTACGGCTTGGTACTAGTTAAGCATAAACACAATTAGCTATTGCTAATCAATCAGAATACTTAGCTCATTAATTGAAGCTTGAGTGCGGCCACGGGTCGGCTGAGCGGCGAAGCCCCGTCGCTAGCTCGGCACGGAAATCTGCCTGGCGTACTTCTGGATTGCGGCCTTCGGAATTTGACTGGCGTGAACTAGTTAGCGACTGGTAAGCTGCTGGTGATCGGAATGATATCACGCATTCCGAGGTTCAGCTTAAATACTGTGGCGTTATCGGCCATGATCAATCCATTGTGTTATTGATTTATTATTGAAATGCTAAATATAGTAACATTTGGATAGCTTGGGCCCTTATCGTCAATTGGGACCTTTCCGCCTGTCAATCATTCTATTGTTGCGTTCGGGTTCATTAATTGTTCCCCGTACGCGGCACTTTGAAGGTATATGCCGCCATCCCGTGTGGGAGGGGCTTATTGTTATTCCACGTAGTGATCGATCATGAGCGACGATCTTATCGTAATTAAATCTAGTTCTAGAAAAGTCATTTAGCTTCTACGAAACTGTCGTAAATAATGTCAGCTGGTAATGCCATCTTTTAAACTCTAACAATAGGTGTAATTACACTTGTTCAGTCTCAAATGATCTTGCCGCCTCTCGGTCGTCTTTGAAGAAGGACTCCCAATTATAATTGCTATCTGGAGTCGTTTTGATCTATCCGAATAAATACTCGGCTCATGCATTTAATAAATGTATGATATTATGCAGTTATGCATTCAATTAATTAATTGTATTGTTTCTGTTATGAATATTAATTAAGCCATTAATTATTTCCCTACATAATCCCTGTTCATTGTAAAATCATGGTACCTTTTTAGTGGTTCCTTATTTTAGCTTCCAAACCCAGTTCATCTTTAACAGAAACTGCTTTACATAATTAAGCAAAAATTTCGCATTCACCGTTGGCCAAAAGTTAATTGCCGTGTGACTAGGAAAAACGGACCTTTCTTTGAGGTAAAAAAACAACCTTCACAGAAATCAGGGCAATAATTATGTACAGCAAGATTAAATTGCTATATTAATTAAGCAATACTAGTCTGGGTGGAATTTTGGAATAAAATATTGTATGGCTTAAGTGCATGCAAGACTCGAGAGCGCATTCTCCATGTAACTGAACTCAATATTTTATAAAATCAACTTTGTTGCTGTCGATCTGAAATAAATGATATTTCGTTTGCCTTTGGGTGGCCACATGGGTTTGTTTACCCTCTTGCTTTCAACGAGGGAGGCGTGGCACTTTCCCATATCGTGTTGTGCTCTACTTTTGACCTCGAGTTGGCCACTGGTCCGGCCAAGGTCGTTCAAGGCTGAGTGGGTTTTCTCTACCCTCGGTAATTACGTTGCCAACCATTTGGCCTACTTTTCTGCTCTAGCTGGGGGAGTGAAAGAAAACACAAGCGTTACTAGCTAAGCTTTATCAACTTTCAACATTCTCCCTTTGAAATCTCGTTTCTTGCCTCTTCACCTTTGGAAGAAAAGCCACTTGTTATAGCCAAACGTGACTTTGATTAGCACCCTTGGGCAAATAAATAATTAATAAAATATGGAATATCCATGGTTCGATTCGAACAGTACTATTTGACATTGTCAAATTTAAATTTTTTCCTGTAGTACCAATAGCAACGAGATTTCATCGGAATACACAGTTTTCATAGATAATAAAATATCATATGCATGCTACATATGTATGTTTCTGAATGCGTCACTTGTTTTGTCTCGTATTGGGACTCAAACTGGCGACCAAGTTGTCAAATCGGTCTCATCATGCTTTTTACTTATTTAGTAATATTTCCATGCTACATAGTAACAAAATAAGCATTTGAACAAGGGTGGGGACAGGATACCTGTTTCGTTTACCCCGTTAAGTCGTATTCGCTTAACCCCTTAATGTAAGTGTCATTTACTGTTATTCCCAATGTCAATTTTCACGATTGCGTGCTTATTGCGTACATAATATTTAAATTATTTTCACATGCTCTACGTTTAGGTGGTGTTTTGTTAGTGTCTGTATTTGAGTCTATGTTTCATTTATTCGAAACAGCATAGCGAGTACTGCAACTCATTCATATATGCGGCTTGGTTGATGTGGCATGTAAAATGTTTTACGTGTTTATTTGTATTGTTTCACCCATTTTGACTACTACGAGACAGTTTAGACTAACCCGGGGGAAAGCCGTCAATCGTAGCTTAAGAAACGTGTGTATCCATGTTTGTCTGTTTTCCCTTTTGACTACCAAGCGACAGTTCAAACCGACCAATACGGAAAGCCGTCTATCATGGCATTTTAAGAACCTTGTTCATGTATATGTGTGTCAACCCATTTTGACTACATGCTCAGGTCGAACCTAACAGTAAGGTTCCGCCAGCAAACATGAATTTTTTAGAAATTATTGCGTTGCCTCACAATAAATATGTTATACCGCCAGAATTGTGATCTGTACAATTCTCGACCCTAATGTCGTGCAATGCTCTAGCGACTCGTATTCGTTACTAGAGTGCTTGTTATAGAGTGATTTGTCTGTAAGGTAATTACCTTGAAAACGAGCTCTTTTACCGGGAAAAGAACCGTTTTATGCCATGTGCTACCTGCACTGGTCCTTCTGAACGTAAGCGACCAGAGCACAGGCGTATTTAGAAGACTGGAATTCTAAAATTCCAGAAACCTACGATTTAAATTTTAAATCTAATTGCAGCAATCATATAACGCATTTTTTCCTTTTTCATTTATGCTGCTGTATAATATATATTTTATTCTAATTCGGGTTTGCACTAATCTGTCGGAGCACGGCAGTGTCGCATGTAAGCATTGCGAATTGCAAACTGTTTATTTTAGAAAATGCGAGGCACCCGTGAAATTCCCGGTATCTAAGCGTTGCATGGCAAGCTGTTTAACTTAGAATATGCATGACATGTGGAAAATTTTATCCCGGTATCTAAGCGTTGTATCTACAAACTGTTTAACTTAGAAATAGCATGGCATCCGTAACATACGGTATCTAAGCGTTGCGAACGCAAACTGTTTAACTTAGAAGTTGCGCGGCATCCGTAAAAATTTTCCCGAGAACCTAAGCGTTGCATGGCAAACTGTTTAACTTAGATTAATGCATGCTTCCATAAAATCAGCGGTCACTAAGCGTTGCATAGCAAACTGTTTGACTTAGCATATGCCTGCTTACTTTAATTTTGAATATCTTGTTCAGAGCGATGTTGCATCGCTTATAAGGTGACTAGCACCGGAAGTCAAAACAACTACATTTTTTTTCAATTAATGGGACGGATTCCGTCGGACTTCCATGTCACTGAGTGACGGTGTAACTACAGCACTAGTTACCCTGGGCAAATCAATAATACAAGTTGGCCAGACTCCATCATTGATTTGCTAGGTCATAAGACTGCACTTACAACACTAAGTTCACATGCGGTTGTTGCCAACCCGGAAACAGTAGCTTCCAGCATGCGGTAGATGTTTCAAGGTGTTCACTACGACCTGAATAAAAGTGTGTAATATGTTCCTTAGGAACTTACATGTGAGGCACTTCGAACTTAGTGTAACCGTCAATTTGAAGTTACATCTGGATTCCAGATCTTAAGCGTACCTCACTTCTAATCAAGTTGGATTCACATAGCGAATCATATTACGTAATTAACG
>JAHWFP010195234.1:932-14182 GCA_023313725.1 Lithobius niger
ATATAATATAATATAATATAATATAATATAATATAATATGATATTGGTTTGTTGCAAACGCAACCGGAATGACAATGACCTGGTGGTCACTGACTGCCATCCGATGTTAAAACTAAAAAAAAAAAAAAAAAAAAAAAAAATAAATATTACTTACATAAGTTTAATAGTTTAAAATTTTAAAACGAAGGCGACTGCTAGGCTACAGAGAAAGGGTTGAATGTATTGGGTTGGGGTCACGAATGCCTTACCACCAAGGTTAGACCTACCAGGGATGGCATCGTCAAACGTGAGGGACAAGTGGGGGAAGGCGGAGGGAACGGGGGGGGGGGAAGGGGGGGGGGGAGGCCGGGTATCACTGTCAATGTTTCTTAAAAAATAATAAAATAATGCATTGTAGTTTAAAGCTTGGCCAAAGCCAATTGTCAATCTTAATAAAAATAATAATAATAATAATAAAATTTCTTGCAATGAATGCAAAAGTCGACTGGTATCTGCTAATGCCCAGCAGGATCAATAAAAATTTCCCGAACGATATTTTTAACGTTAAAATGATCACTTCAAAAAAATGTACAACTGTATATGCGTTTGCGCGTTTAATTATTTAAAAACACTTTAAGTATTTAGATAAATTTATAGTTTTCAACCCCCGTTTAAACCCGTTTACACTCTTTGCTTCCATCAGTCCAATCAGTTCCGGTGGTTTCAGACATTGTTTGTATGCAACAATGCCAATCAGCAAACGCCAGACTCATGGCGTATACACTGAAGATTAAACAAATATAACAATGCTGTTGAGCCAACAATTCACCCGCACTTTCAGGAAACGAGAAGAGGAAGCAGAAGGATCCGTATTACGAATTAGTTTAGGTAATGGTTTGACATTTACCCGTGTTAGAGCTAAAATATCCGTTACCCATTTACCTTGCCGTCCTACATTACAAATGAAGACCAAAGCCGCTGAAAGAGAGCTGCGGACAAACCATCTTACAAAAGAAAGACTTGCACTGAACGACCAAGTGTAGCGAGCGATAATCAGTACAGCAGAGCACCTAGGTATATCAAATTATCACGAATTAGAAAACCAAAACGAACTCGTTTGATGTTCAAGGTAAGGTTTAACTGATCCGAAGTCAAAACAGCAAAGGAACACAAATAAACTTTCCTGTAAGGTTACATATACAGCAGTGTTTCTGTGCTGTTTAGTCCACGTGAGATCTTACTGCTGTATTCAACCTGCATTACAAACTTAAAGAAAATTAAAACCATGGCGCAATTTTCAAAATTACTGTTAAGAATAATGTAGTGTGCAAGGCTACACACTTGACTACTTGCGGGGCCAAATTTTTCAGTATTCTTCAAGTCAAGTCGTCTCCTTTCCGTTCATCCTATTGATGATACCTACCTACACCACTTTTCAAGATTGAAAATAGAAGGTTTCAGGACTGCTATTTCATTTTCAACATTTCCAAGTTTTCAAGGAGTCGCACAAACCCAGAATTACTTGATCTGTAGATCTGTACCAAGCACACTATGTAATTATGTTTTTTTACGATTTTTCAGCCGAATCGTTTACCCAAGTAGAATGCACCAGTATGACCTATTGCATCTAAAGTAAAACAGGAAAAAAAAAAAAACATCTGAATACAGCAGTAACGTTTCACGTGGACTAAACAGTACAGCAATACTGTGGTATACGAAACTTTACAGGAAAGTTCATTTGTGTTCGTTTGCTGGTTTGACTTCGGATTAATTAAACCTTACCTTAAACATCAAACGAGATCGTTTTTGTTTTCTAATTGATTTGCCGTCAGGGCAAGTTACAGAATTGCAAATTAGGCACTGACCCATAGCCAGTAGCAACGCAGGTGGATGCAATTGTTTACATTAAGTTTGAAACCAAACGGGACTGTGTTACATTGTTAAATTAGGTCAGTGTGACGTAAGAGCAACTTAACACTATGTCTTGTGGCATCCTGACATTGTTGATATTCCTGGGTGTTCAGGCAAGTATTGTCGCGGCAAAACTCCTTAGACGCCTTAGGGATTCGTCGGGCAGATGACCAGGAGTGGTTAACGCTCGCTAAAACCCTTCGAACCCTTTAAACCCTTTAAAATATCCAATTGTTGATTTAAAAAATGGGGAAGTTGAGAAAAGTGACGTATCAAAGTGTTTAGGATGTCATAGCAAATTTTACTGTTCCCCATACCTTTTTTTCCCCTATACTTAGTAATTACAATGACAACCAGAATGGCATGACATTGTGCGTCAATTGGGCGATAAGTCTGTCCTCCTGTCCGGTGTTTTTCAATTTTTGCAGGAGGTACAGATGTATGACAAGATTTAGATTAGGGGTTTGAATAATGTCTCCGTAATATGTGGTGCAGTGGCAACCCGGACCACTGCACTGTGACTGAGGTTGGCGCTAATGACCAAGCTGTCGACGCGCCATTAAGCCTCATCTCCCCCCCCCCCCCACACAACCAGAATGGGTTTTAACATGAAAGAGTGGTCTTCGAATTTGAGATATTAACGACAGAAGACGGGAAGGTTTGACAACACACCACCTCTTTGCCATCGATGCAAAACTTCAAGTATGTATGCCTTGTTATGGTCGGCAAATCCGGAGACGAGACAAGCTCCCCTCTTATCCTACAAACGACTCTACGTCACAGTGGCAACTGCGCGTCAAACAGGGAACCCTATCCATCAACCTCGCCCACTTGGGTAAACTCTTAGCCCTTTCCCTCGGCGCATGCGCCGTTGAGAGGCAGAGAGGAGTCGGCAAGGAGTGGTGCGCCCGCTGTCTTCTACAAACTCCTGCGCCCTCTTTCTTCGGGGTGAATATGAATGTTTGCCCTTGTGAGACTTGCGAGCTCGTAATGGATAGCGTGGATTCCAGCGATCGCGACGTCAAAATCCATCAAACCGCCCAGGGCCATTTTTCTTCCTAAGCCACCATCCATTTTTCTCAAAACATCGAACGGGGGGTAAGGATGAAGAGATAGATAGAAAAAAAGAAAGAAAGAAAAAAGAAAACGAAAACCATAGGAAAAGAAACAATAAGACTTAGAGGAAGAGCGTTCATAAAAAATACACACGTCTCGAAGTATTTGAATGGCAAAGTCATTAAATAGCTACAACGTATTTTGTTGTTACGAGCCCTGCTGCCGTGCTGGTGCCGTTTCTCGGCTTAAAAGGCATGGCGCCACAAATAGAAATGGTTTCAGGGAAGGAAAATAGCTAATGAAACATTAATATATCTGCAAATACGTCTAAGATATATATAACAGTCTGTAGTCAAAAACAAAAGTAAAACTTTGCAAGAGATCGATAATTATGGTAAATAAAACACAAGGCAGAACTACGTACTACATACTTGAAAAGTTGATGGGTCATCTTAAAGAAGGTTCACGTAAAATGAAGGTTCTGTAATCGTTGTTTTCGCTGACAAAGATTAAAAAAAAATACGACGAATACTCACCCTTTATTTTCCTGTGGACGCAAGTGAACCTCCTGTTACAGTTTTTGACTGGGGCAATTTATATGAGAACGTCGGGTCTACTCACAATTCATCATTTTTGTTGTCTAGAAGCTTATAACCTGAACGTTGCCCATACACTTTCACCGAGTCATGACCAGTAAACCACCCGGCTTGTGCAAAAGTAAAAAAAAAAACCAAATGTGGTCCTCTGACGAGGCCTAAGTCAACCCACTAGACATGCAATATGTAGTATTCATTTTTCAGCACAAATTATTGTTTTGTTCCTTGTTCACAATTAAAAACAAGAAATTCATAATAAGGGGTGGGGGAGGGATTGACGTTTAATGGCGCGTCGACAGATAGGTCATTAGCGCCAACCTCAGTCACAGTGTAGTGGTCCGGGTTGCCACTGCACCACACATTACAAAGACATTACACAAACCCCGAATCTAGATCTTATCATAGCTCTGCACCTCCAGTAAAAACTGAAAAGCACCGGACAGGAGGACAGACTTGTCGCCTACTTGACGCGCAATGTCTCGCGGAAGATGGAAATGGCGACGAACACCATCAAGATGGCGACAATCAACCAGGAAGTGTCGGACCGTAAGTGGCCGTCGACACCGATGACATTCACAGGAGGGACAACCCCCCCCCCTCATAAGGAAACAGTAAATACATAATAAAAACACCAAGGGTGGAACACCCACGAATCTTGGTAACCAGAAGAACGCCATGTTGGAAGTGATATTGCCAAACAATATCACTTCCAACATGGCGTCCTACTGGTTGCCAAGATTTGTGGGTGTTCCACCCTTGGTGTTTTTATTATGAATTTCTTGTTTTCAATTGTGAACAAGGCGCAAAATAATAACTTGTGCTGAAAATTGAATACTTCATTTGGTTGTCTAGTGGGTTTACTTAAGCCTCATCAGAGGGCCACATTTTTTACTTATGCACTCACCAGTACCATAGATTAGAAAGTTAACTAGATATACCGTCTCACTTCTTCTCGTCTTACGCGGACCTCTGGCGGTAGTTGCGGCTACTAATGCCTCTGCTAATGCTTTGCCTTATGCTGCTTCGAAGACAAAAGCATTGGCAGAGGTATTAGTGGCCGCAACTACCGCTAGAGGTTCGCGTAGGACGGGAAGAAGTGAGACGGTATAACTAGTTAACTTTCTAATCTATGCTAGTAGTCACTACCAATTTCGTTGTCGATTAGCCGGCCTGACTTATGATGGTATTAGGGGATGGCAGCCATCAAGCAACTTTGACTAGGATATTGCTAATCGACGGAAATATGTTCGACAGTACAGCCAGCCGGTGGAGCTTCGTTTTGGGAATAGGTCACGACGTTTATGGACAACTGGTAACAGCTTTTTTTTTTTCAAAACAATGATTAAAATTGTATGTAGCTTTATACGAAATTATTTTATTACCTTGCAAGTTATTCTTTTTATTTTGTGAATTTCTCACTACTGCCACTCACGAAATATAAGCTTTTTAAAATGTTGGCATTACTAATTTTTGGGGGGAGGGGGAGGGAGGTGGGGTGGTGGAGAAAGGGGAATAGGTGGAAATTATAACTTCTTAGTTACAAGCCTTTTATAAAATTGGGCTGCTAAGTATTAATTAAATTGTACTAAAGAGATGCACGTGAGCGATTTTTTTGTTTTTATTTCCATGCCCTTTCTAGGTACCAAATTTCATTTTTATTTTCAAGGATTTTTCCAGGCTTTCAAGGACTCATACGAACCCTGACAAGAGCAAATGTGTGTGAGTTCGCCATTTATCAAAACCACATTGGAGAAAAAGAGGAGGTGAGCGCCTTCATTTCGAAAATGTTAGCTTCTAACTGGGTTGCCACCAACCTGGAAAATCTGGTAAACTCATGGAATTTAAACTACGTTTGAAACTCAGGGAGAACTCAGGGAATTATCTCATTTGTTTTATAATAAAACCTGGAAAACTCGGGGAAAAAATTAAGATTTTAAATAATGTATTTCCCATGTAAAGGCTTTAGCCTTTTTAACACAAAACTGGTAAAATGTGTGAAGAAATTTCTTTCTAAAATTATGGTAAATATCCTGGAAAATGACTTCGTCTACTCTGGAAAAAACCTGGAAAACCAAGGGAAATTGATTTCAGTATTTTGGTGGGAACCCTGTCTAACTAAACGATTCGTTCTTTTGCCAATCTTTTTTCTAGTCTATTTGAGTTATTCATCACGTGATTGTTGGTATGTCACCAAAAATTAAACTACGGCTTCTTGGGCACACATACTCTCTGAAAGACGCTGTATTATGCGAGTTGACCGTTGATCAAAACCACATTGGAGCAAAAGAGGTTCCCACCAACCTGGAAAACCTGGAAAACTCATGAAATTTAAACTACGTTTGAAACTCGGGAAGAACTCGGGGAATTCTCTGATTTTTTTACAAAAAAAACTGGAAAACTCACGGAAATTAAATGTGTATTGTTACATATCTGTGTACCAGCATAGCCAACACATGGTGCTCTAATAGTACGCAGTTCGTGTGTCGGCTGTGTTGGTACACACACAATGTTTACAGCCAGAACAAAACGTCTTCAGAGAGTAGTAAGCAAGTAGCAAGTAAGTAAATTACGCAACCCACTGAAAAAGGCTTAGGGCACGTTTACGCAACCACTCGCTTTTGCATTCTCGCAGCTAGAAGCTAGAAATCACCTCAAATTCCAACATGGCGGCGGTTTTATGCCTGCCGCCTCGCAACGAAAACAGCAAATAACGTTAGTTCAGAAGCGTTTGGGAAAATTGTTTCGTCATGAGGAATTCTTTATATTATAGTCACGGATTATAAGGCTGCAAGTATTTACTCAAACGATGTCGAATTTAGCTAATCCATTTAGCGTTGTTACCATGGCAATGTCACCTTTGCCATCGCGATTCAGTTCTAGCTTCGAGAATGCAAAGGCGAGTCGCTGCGTAAACGCGCCCTTAGGGCGCGTGTACGTAACGACTCGCCTTTGCATTCTCGCAGCTAGAATTTAATCGCGATGGCAAAGTTTAATAATAATAATAATAAATTAATTTATTGTGGAAACACAAAGGGTCAGGGAAGGGAACTTGTTTTATCCACTGACACCCTGCCCAAGTTAACGGTAAATGATAAACTAAAATTTGCAAATTTGTATATTCAAATTGAAAGCACTGCAGGCAAAGCCCTTGTCTATAGTCTAAACTAAGTTTAACATATTTACTGAGATCAACCCCTCTCAGTTTTATTTTAAACGAAGCCAGTGACGGTGCTTGGACAACATCAGCCGGGAGATCATTCCATGGCCTCACCACACGGTGCGAGAAGAAAAATTTCCTACAATCCCTCTTAAAGGGGAGAACGACCAGTTTGAAATTATGGCCACGTGTATAATTCCCACTCCTTAAAGTAAAGAGGTGGTCCGGGATGCTGGTAAACCCACGCAATATAGAAAATGTCAGATTAAGGTCAAGTTTAAGCCTCCTTGTTTCAAGTGTCTCTAGTTGCAAGAGTTTTAGTCGTTCTGAATAGGATTTATTTTTGAAACCAGGTAAGTATTTAGTAAATCTTCTCTGTACAGATTCGATTAAATTAATATGTTTCAATAAATGGGGTGACCATACCGGACTGGCATACTCCAGAATTGGTCGTACAAAAACATTAAATGCCCACACCAGGGTTTCAATGTCGCGAGAGACAAAGCACCGTTTGATTATGGCCAGCCTCTGTCATGCCATTTTAACAATGTGGTCGCAATAGGCACCGCACTGTAGGTCGGCGGTCAACCAGACACCTAGGTCTTTTACAAGTGTGACCTGATCGAGGGCTTTATCAAAGAGTGCATAATTGTGCATTGGATTTCTTTTCCAATGTGGAAAAGTCTTACATTTGTGTCCCGCAATTGGTTAATTCCACGCCAGGGACCACGTTTCAATCTCCAAAAGTGAAGTAGACATGGCTAGATGATAATGGTGTACAGTTTTACGTCGTCAGCAAATTTGGGACAGAAAACATTTGGATTTAAAAGCTTCAGATCGTTAATATAGATCAAGAACAGGATTGGGCCCAAAACCGAGCCCTGCGGAACACCACTGCCATCTGTTGTTGTTGCCATGGTAACAACTGTATCTGGAGTCGCTAAATCCGACCTAATTTGAGTAAATGCTTTAAGTCTTATAATCCGTGACAATAAGATAAAGAATTTCTCCTAACGAAATGTTCCCAGTTGCTTCCGAACTCGCATTATTCAGTGTTTTCATTGCGAGTCGACATAGCTAAAATCGCCGCAGTTTTGGAATTTCAGATGATTTCTACCTTCTAGCTGCAAGAATGCAAAGGCGAGTCGTTGCGTAAACGCGCCCTTACTCTCACTCCACAACAGCTCGCTGGGTTGAGGGCAGCACAAAAAGCAAAACAAAAGAACTATCTCTTGCCAGAGAAAACAAAACTTGGTCTCCAGTAATAACATAGCAAAAGCAAGTTACAAAAATACAAAATATTATTTAAAATAAAGAGAAAAAGCAAAAAACAATATCAATTCATAAAGAAACAAGTGGCTGCAGCGACTACCTAATCGTAACCGGTCTTCTGTAACTTTTGCCACTTTCGATCACTTCCCCTCCCCCCCCCCTTGTAAAAGAAAACTTAAGTAAAGTTTTGGGTACAGTGCTAAGTAGCAAAAATAAAAAAATAAAACAATTTAGTTGGAAAAGTGAAAACCAAGCAGAAATTTAATGGACAAATGCAAAAATTCAAAACTTAGTTAAAGTTTACAAACATTCACTTACTGTAGATGAATGAGAAGGTGAAACAAAAACTAACCCAAATCTGGTTGCAAACGAATTAACGAGTCAGTGGTTGTTTACATGGTGAAACTTAGTAAATGTGGATGATCACACAAGTGCAGCCATGTTGGAAGAAACCGTTTAAATGTGGTGAACACAATTTGTGCGCGTGTGCAATGAAAATTTAGATACATTTTTGTTTCCTTTTCGCCTGTCAAACTGAGGAAAAACAGTTCAAACAAAACCGAACATTTTGAACTATTATAACATGGTGCTTCAAAACGAAGATTGTGTATACAATTTTTTTAATGATGTTGAGTATGTTTTTTATGCGAAAACTGTGTGTAGTTTTAAGTTGCGATAATAAAGGTGCTCACCGAAATAAGCTGCAACTAACCTTGCTGCAGTTTATGCGTTTCATGGTATTATGTACAGGTATGTCTTCCTTTGCCTATACAAAAACTTAGAGGAGGGGAGATGTAACGGATTGCTACGGTACTAGCAACTCATGGAGGCACTCCGTTGTGCACCTTGCAGATAACATAGCTGTTGCGCACCGCTAACTGTCATGCACACACGGGAGTTGGCCAAGCGCCAACAGCCGTGTAATGAGCGAGTCCCACTGTTCGACCAGTTGGAACCAGCTCGCGAATGCTAGCCAATTACGTGACGTAAAGCCTTCGTCAAGATCCATTGTTCTTGGCACGTATAAATACAGCTGGCCGAACGGTGGATCTTCAGTTGGTGCTGGGGGTCAACTGAAAGGTTAGACCTCTGGAGTTAATACGGGGGTCAGAATAAGCTGCAACCTTGGTCTGATGCCTAATATGTAATGCTATGTGCGTAGTACCCTAGCTATTCAGTAAGTGGTGAATTAGGATTGAGCATTCTCGGAACTAATTGCCCACTTCCCTAGCAATAATATGTAACTACTCAGGGAATGGGCGAGAGGTTACAAGTTCAAGAGTTCAATTCCAATTCATTCCTTACTGTATAGCTAGGGGTCTCTACACAGAGTACCACATATTAGGGATCAGCCAGAATTTATCCTTCTAACTGACCCTGTAGGCTCCAGAAGTTCTGGCCATTCCGCCCGAACCCCAAACACCAATTAGCGAGTGGTCGGGCTCGGGCTGTTATATAGCAGCCCGAGTCCTAGCCTCGAAACCAGAGGATTACGGCTAAACATGTGCGATTCGGTTCTAACTGGGTCGAACAATAGGACACTCTCGCACCCGACTGTTGGGCGCTGTGCCAACTCCCGTGTGTACAGGGTGGTTAGCAGCATGCGCACATCAGCTCTGGTAATGGCAAGGTGCACTAAGGAGCGCTGACTCCGTACACTGCGTGTTGCCGTCGATGTAAGCCGGTCACACACTTACAATGTTTACTGAAACGATTTTAAAATGTTGTTGTTAGCAGTGGTTGGCAGAGACCTATCAAAATATATAAAGGGGGCTTCTGCAAAATTCAGTGTAGCACGGTGTAGGAATGAGTAGGTCATAGATCCCTGTTGGTGGGGACATTTTACAGTACAAGATCATGCAGTACAAAAACATTTCAGGCAAAAAAAAACACTCCTGCTTCTTAGGCTAAGAGTACTCTGCGAATTTATACCTACAGTGTCACACACTTGGGTAGTTTGGTGTATTCCGACAGTTTTCAATAAAGCATTTCAAAAGCTGCCATCTTCAACAACGCCACATGCTGCAGAGTCCAACCCAAAGGCTTTTGGTATCACGTCACACGTAAACCGTGGCGCCTATAGTCTGTTCCACATTATGTTTTCAGGAAACTTACTCTGTGATGCCACATTTCTTTCCACTAGGAGTACAAAAAGACTTAACAGCTAACAGCTAACAGTAAATGTGTAAACCATGCGCAATGGCTGTTTGCCGTGACGTCACCATGAGTTAGCCAATGACGAACGAGAACAACGGCTGTTTGGCCGTCTGATTGGACTAGCCCAGTCACGTGATATCCACGTCCCAGCAAACAGCCATTGCGCGCGGTATAGAGTCTACAAGTGTGATATCCACAGGTTTTTGCAGTCGTAGTGCAAGGAAATGTGGCGTCGTACAGTCAGTTTTTTGCAAACGTAATGTGGAACAACCTATAGCAACGGTGTTTCTGAGATATGACCTAAGAATCGGATGTCTGCATTTTATAAGTGGTTGTTGAGTAAACATTGAGTAAACGTTGAGTGGTTGTTTATAGATGGCTTGCTGCGGCTTGAGCTGCCCTTCTTTGAAATTAGTACTGAGACGAGAACTAGGGGCCACCGATTTAAGCTTGTGGTACCGAGATTTAATCTTAACTGTAGGAAATCCTTCTTCGCTGTAAGAGTCACCCCAGTGTGGAATTCCTTGAGTGATAGCATTGTCTCGGCCTCATCACTTAGTATTTTTAAGAAATTGTTGAACGGGCGGTGCTTAAAGGCACACTTTCTCCATCCCGATAATTGTCCCTGAATTTTTTATCCTTCTCCTTTACCCAACTAATCTTTTTAAATGCAATCCTAAATTGGCCACCTATCGAAGACTCGTATTTATCAAAACTGTTTTTATCGGTTAGACGATGTATCTCTTGATATGATTCTTTTTTTCCATGTTTTTAATTATGTAACTTTTACGGTAAGTTGTTAGTGGTACCCTAGGGAACCCTTACTTGCCGTTTTGCTCTTTTCAGAGCAACAAAATGATATTATTATTAAATCTAGTGTACAACTGTACTGTTCCGATTCTCAAAAGACTGTGCAGTTTAGCGTTAAAGAATACGAAATGGCCAAGGAGGCATAGTCAACATTTTCTTGTCGGTTGTAGGTTGCGCCTTCCAAGCGAATAGAGGGAGAAGAAAAACGGCTTGCGCAATGCATCCTGGTACTGGTGAATGACGTCATTCCAGCTAAAGCGTTGCGGAACCAGCAACCTTGTACAATAAAATTTTCGTGACTTTGGTCAAAGGAATTTATGAACTCTTCATGGAATTATGCTTAGTAAAACACGCAAAATAGGAATTTTTTTTTAATTCAGCAAAAAGAAAATATCAAGAAATAGAGCTCGTAGTTTTGGCCACGAAATTGGAGCCATTTACAAGCAATAAGACAAAAACAAATAAATGGATAAAATCTAACTGGGTAAAAACACAAGAGTAACCTCTATAGTCACCCAGCCAAAACTACCCATAGCAGTCAAAATCTGTTAAAACCTCACACGACGTAGCACCAAGAGAGGTGGAAAATAATATAACAATATCAAGAATTTATAGGGTTTCGTAGGAGAATTTGTAACTCCAAAAAGTCCCTATTGAAACACGTTACATTCGTCCCCAGTAGTTCAGTCCGAGTTTTCAGAGGGCGCCACGTGTTCCATCTGGTAATTTTTGCTCATTTTCCAGCCCAAATCTAAAGTAAACTAAATTACAACTAAGCTAGGCTAAATAATAATTAAATACAAGCTAGTTTCGTTTAGTTTAGTTTAATTTTGGGCTGAAAACTAAGTAGAAATTCCCACATAAAACACATGGCGCCCTCTATAAACTAAGACTGAACTAATACAAATGTATCTAAGACGTTTCAGTATGGGTCTTAGTCACAAATTCTCCTCCCCAACCCTATATTTTCTTGATAATATTAATAATATTTCCCCTCAAAGAGTGGGCAGGACTTGGAAGGGTGGTGAGCCACTGATACCGATCCTGTAATTGTTCCGGAAGGCAAGGAAGAACAGAAAAAAATTATGGTCGACGCTTCAGAAAATGGTTAAGAGGTAACTTGTCCAATACATGATGGAACGCAGACACAGTTTTCATCGAGACTGCCTCCTCAGTCAGGGAGTTCCAAACAGGAATAACACGAACAGCAAAAAAAGTTTTCGTATGTCCAGACAGGAACTTTGGACCGACAGCTTCCAAGAGTGGCCCCGAGTCAATTTCGTAGGACAAAAATCAAAAAAGGGTAAATCCACGGATAAGAAGCCACGCACTATTTTGTAGGCAAGTATAAGGTCAAAGTTGGGCCTACAGAGTTCCAATGATTCAAGTCCCACGAGTTCCAGGCGGGCTTCTGGTAAAAAAAAAAAAAATCACGCAGACCTGGCAACCCCTTGGTAATGCGACGCTGGGCCGATTCGACCAAGTCAATATCTTTTAGTTTATAGGGGGACCACACCGAAATCGCATACTTGAGTAGTGGGCGCACAAACACCTTAAAGCCCAGAACAATTACATGCTGCCTACGGACGTTTCCTTTTGGCCGTATCAGTATGGCTGAGCGGTAAGACTTTGGTGTGAAGGGTCGTGGGTTCAATTGCCGCTCGAGTTGTCTGACATTTAAGTCCAAAGGGCAACTTAAATAGGTTTCCATCTGTATTTATTTATTACTTTTCGAGCCCGCTTGGCTTCCGCCCTGTTTATGAGAGAGGTGGAATGTAGAAGGAAAACACCGAACGCGAGCAAATCGGAATCACATAGCCAGACACGATTAAAAAAAATACAGTTGTGTTCTTTTGCACGTTTCTACCCAAACCTAAACTGAAACTCGAATCCTGCCCGGTCAAATTCGAGCCAAGGCTACTAATGCATTCTGGTTTAACCTAACAGACGTCATCATCACAAGCACATAAAATTCTTTCCGGCCAACTCAGACCGATCGACCACACACGCCAGCACACCAACGCGACATCGTACGTAGGATTCAGTCTGTTGCTAAGTGCTTTTAAGTGCGGTAAAGCTGATTACGTTTTAATATGGATAAAGTGCAGAATGCTTGGAGGTTAAAAATTTTAGATTTGCAGTAAACTTGGTCTGGTCTAAGTTACCAGACATCACCATCAGAAACGAATAAACTTCGCAATGTAGACTGATCGACCACTCGTGCCAGCACACCAACGCGACATCATGATGCATGTGACGAGTTATATATAACACACAGGATTTGGTCTGTGGCTAAGTGATTTTAAATGCGA
>JAHWFP010195235.1:4946-15829 GCA_023313725.1 Lithobius niger
CAAGTGTACCGGGTCTACAAAGACTATTTTGCTTACAAGTGTACCGGAGTTACTGGGAGTCCTACTTTGCTTGCCAGTATACCAAATCTGAAAAGACTATTTTCCGTAAACATACCCGAGCTGCTGCACCTGCGTTTCTGTTTGGACACCAGGTGCAGCTCAAGAAACGCAGTGGGAGAATTTTGGAGAATTTTGTATTTTTAATGAGTCAGACGACTTTGGCATAGCAACCTTTAAATATT
The DNA here is from genome assembly GCA_023313725.1 of Lithobius niger. Classification (NCBI taxonomy): domain Eukaryota; kingdom Metazoa; phylum Arthropoda; class Chilopoda; order Lithobiomorpha; family Lithobiidae; genus Lithobius; species Lithobius niger. The sequence goes on from JAHWFP010195235.1 coordinate 5,189, forward strand.
TTTTAAATATTTTGCGAGGTTTTCGGATCAATGAATTCTCTTAAGATGCTATGAAGACCCCTTTCCTCAATGATGTCTGTACTTGGAAATGAACAAAGTGTCACGCACCGTTTTGTTTTGCAAACAACAGTGATTTGAGAGCTGGATTGGACTTGAGGATAGGCTAGATACAATTTTGAGGCGATATATTTAATTTTTAATGTATATAACATTTGTCGTCGTGGATTCTGACGATACATATTTTTTTTAATACACCAAAAATAAACTTTACAACAAAATACAAGAGCGCGTTTGTGCAACGAGGCCTTCTCGCTCGCCGAGCGCTATTTGCTAGTCAACTGCAATTTATTTACGATTAGTATCCCGTTTCTACTAAGCGAATGCGGTAATACACACCAAATTAAATGTATTATAAATAACAACAAGGGTAAAGAACAACGGGCAGCAGTAATGTTAAACCTTGGTACAACACTGTTATCGTTTCACGCTATTTCCAAAATTTGCTATTCTCACTTAAAGAACAGCTTCTAGCAGTGATCAGACGACGGCAGAATGCTCGCAGCGAGAATTCAAAATCCAACATGGCGTCCATTTCGGAGTTATCGAATCGAAGACAAACCACCGAATGCCGAAATTCAGAAATCAGTCCATCGTCTTGTACGGCAGTAAAAATTGTTTTCTTGCTATCATAAATCGACGCTGTCATGTTACACGTGTCGTAAGTCGTGTCGCGAGGTACGAGGAGAAGTTTGCGTCCGCGTTGTTGCCATGGTTACTACGTTCGAAAGCCGCTTTCTCCGGTAAAGGCGAGAAGCAGCCAGCAGATTTAGTATTAACCAAGCTAGTGAGCGAGAAAAGCTTGTGAGCGAGAAAATTGTTGATTCATAAACCCGTCCTATGCCTAACAGGCGATTTTCAAATATAGTGAAAAGTATACCATGTAAAACCAGTATAAATCGAATCCACGGAACAAAGTGTTCAAACAACTCATTATGCTTATAACCAACACTTCGGGAATGATAACACCTTTTTTCTTTTCTTTTTTTTTTTATTGATAAAAACAAAAAAAAATGCACAAAAAAAGTTGCAGATATACTCCTGACATATCCAAATGTCCAAATCGATCATACCTGTTGCACAACCCAACGTTCAGAAGCAGCTGCCACACATGGTTTTAAACGATCAAGCCCATTGACAATTGTATCTAAATTAAGAAAATGTTTGTTAACAGCATACTTACCGGGTGAGCGAAGTGAGCGAAATCCCGTTTTAACTCGACATTTATTTTGCTATGTTTGTCTGGGTGCCTGGGTGTTTTTTCTGCAGACGGCTAAATGTGTGAACGTATCTGAGTGATACGTGGTAGAATATTCTTTGAAATACGGCTGAATGACATATGTACAACTTGATTTTATACCTGATGCTAAAAATCCAAATGGTGGCTCAAAGTGGCGCCAAAAAACAATTTGCAGCAGTTACAGCCAAAGAATTTTTTTCTTGAGGGGTTGGGGCGAATGCAGTCTACGTTCACAGAAAACTTGTAATAATAATAATATATAATAATGTTGGTTCGTTGCAAACGCAACCGGAATGGCAAGGACCTGGTGGTCACCAACTGCCATCCGATGTTAAAACTAAACATTTCAAATTGCAAAAGTTTAAGAGTTTAAAATTTTAAAACGATGATGTTGGCTCGACTGCATAGGAAGGGTAGATGGTATTGGGTTGGGGTCACGAATGCCTTACCACCAAGGTTAGACCTACCAGGGACACAATGGTCCCCGATGACATCACCAAACGAGAGGGACAAGTGAGGGGAAAATCCGGGTATCATTGTCAATGTTTCTTAAAATAATAACAAATAATAAAATAAAATAAATGTAAATCGTAGTATAAAGCTTGGCCAAAACCAATTGTCAATATTAGTAAAGATAATAAAAATTAAAATAATAATAATACAAAAAGCGTCCAAGAAAAAGTGAAAATACTATATTGGTCGCTTAAGGAACACATTTAGAGGCTCCTTAAGGAGCAATCTGCAAAAACCCGATAAGGTGTTTGCACATACGGTTTCTAAGCTGGGCATTCCAAATTTTGGCGACGCGTAGTGAAAAAAAATTCTTTCTACAGTCCGTAATGGAACCCTGAATAACGAGTTTCCATTGGTGCCCCCTAGTGAAATGGGTCCTTGGCGCGACGTCAAAGAATGGAAGATCAACAAGATCAATACCACGCAATATCTTATAAGTGAAAATCAAATCAACGTCGGAGGACCTGATCCGACGTAGTTCCAGTAAGTCTAAGCCGCACCTGGAAAGTATATCCTGATAGTATAAATCACGAAGCCTAGTGTAAATCACGCAGCCCAGGAAGTTTTTGGGTGAATTTTACGTTGTACAGATTCAATCAAGTCAATATCCTTTGCCAGATAAGGCGACCACACAGGTGATACATACTCCAGAATAGGGCGCACAAATACCTTAAATGCCCAAATTTTATTTGATAAACTCCCCGAAGTAAAGCATTTATTAATAATGGCCAAGCGCTTAAATGCCAGCGCAGCACAGATCTTCTGGCAATGTAGAGACGATTTCAAATCATTAGTAAACCAAACGCCAAATCCTTGACTTCTTTAACAGATGGGAGATTTATATTATTAAAGGAGTAGTTATAACAACCGTTTAAATTTCCAGTGTGGAACGAGAGATATTTATTTACCGAAAGTGGTAATTGTAAGGTATCAGACCATGTTTCAACATACAAAATTTCATTTGCCAACGCTACAGATGGGCCGAGGAACAGGTTTTCTGCACCAATCTTAATATCGTCGGCGAACTTGCAGTCGAAAATATGTAAGATTTAGATCATTAATGTAAAGAACAAATAAGAGTCGACCGAGCACTGATCCCTGTGGGACGCCACATATGGTCTTAACCACCGATGAGCGAACATTTTCAACTACCACCTGTTGAGTGCGATGTTGGAGAAAGGCTTTGAGCCAAGACCAAAGTTTGCCGCTGGTACCATAGCTACTTATTTTCAACAGAAGTTTGCGATGGATAACCATTTCAAAAGCGTTCTTAAAGTCAGGGTACTCCTATGTCGGAAGCGGATGTCCAGCGGTCGAGTACCAATAATAATTGGTGGGATGTAGACCTGCCAGGGAGGAAACCAAACTGGTCTCCACCAATAATTGAAGTTTGCTCAAGAAAATTTATGATTGTATCTCTTAAAATTGACTCCATCACTCTACAAATCACAGCAGTAAGGGAAATAGGTCGGTAGTTTAAAGGGTCAGAGGGGGGAACCCTTCTTAAAAACAGGAACCACCAATGCAGTGCTCCAGATCAAAGGAAGTATCCCTTGTAGTACTTGCTCAACCTGGCACACATAAAACAGAAAAATGTTTAAGATCGTCTATAGCTTATACCGAAGATCGAGTCATTACACGAAATAAAACAGTTCACAGGAATGTCGTAAGCAATCGAATGGAAAAAAAAATTTGGTTGGTTATAAAGAATACTTATTTTTTAATTTTACTGTTCCATGTGCAAATCGAGGAGGGACTATGTCAGGTTGTATCTGCTCACCCATATTCCCTTATCTTCATAAGTTTCTTAATTACAATAATTGTTTTGTCATTTATGTTTGAAATCTCACATTCCAGATCTTCCAAACGAAGGTCCAAAAATCAGCGGGGGACGTCCCAAATATCGAATTGGTGATACAGTACGGGTGAACTGCTCGTCACGGAGGTCCAGTCCGGCTGCCATGCTTGAGTGGTTCGTGAATGGACGAAAGGTGAGAGGCTTATTAGGCTGGATTAGGTAAAAATGACGTTTGAAGTGTTTTTTTTTCCCCTTTATACCAATTGTGTAGCCGCCAGCACTGGGGCATCAGATTCGATAGGCGTCTTGGTCCCGACTGTACATTTATGGCTTCTAAGTACAGACCCGGGTTCGATCCCGAAGATGAAGAGTATATGTACGGGTTTTTCTCCGGTTGTATCCCGCCCGTTGCACGAAGGTTTCCTCTGGGTACTCGGGTTTCCTCCCTCCTGCGGCAAAAAGCTGTATAGCATACTGGCTGACACCAACTATTATTATGTGACAGAAACTGCCTCAGAAATCGCAAAATACTTTCCACGTAAAATACTTCATTCGTTGTTTTAACCCCATGTCTCGAGTTTGTGTCAATTCTTATCCACTGATAGGTTGAATACAAAGCTTATGTACGGTCAAACCACTTACTGCTAAGCAGCAGAGCACAAACACTGTGAACTCTTCCACGGTAAGCACTGGATGTTTTGAACTCGAACGCTGCTTTCGTCATAGGATTAAACAGGACGGAAAACCGACGGCTCAACAAGAGTTAAATATATACACGGCCTTAAACGGAAACGCCCATTTTACATATGCATACACACATACATACATACATATAAACACATAAGCATACACTTTCCAATCGCCACTGGAGGGACGCTTATTTGCCGCGCCACATCCCAAGTGAAACGAATGGAACACACAAATCAAACGTGAAAGTGTCAGTATAGCTCAACAGTAGGACCTCGACCTTTTGTTTCAAAGGTCGTGGGTTCGAATCCCCGCTCAGGCAGTCTGACATTTAAGTCCAAAAGGTTACGTAAATAGGCTGGCATCTGCATTTATTTCGTCATTGGAGCGCCGCTACTCCGTTTTGAAGAGAGGCACGCCAGTTGGCGTCGGGTAGTCTCCTCGATTAAAAATTGTTTTCCCGATGATACGAAACCTAGGCTACTGACACTTTGAAATACATCGAAAAACCGACGAGACTCAAGCGAATAGCGCAGTGCATACTCTCATCTTATTTAAATTATTAAAGTAAGAAAAAAAATACAGTTTTACCTTAAAACACAAACACTGGTAACGGAACGTCTCTCCCCTTCGCCCTGACTTTGTATACAGGAAGCTTCTAACCTGGAAGTTTTCGTTCAAGAATTTACATAAGTCGCATGTAAAAGTTCTTAATTTCATTATGATTCACAAATAAAATTTACAAACAAAAATCTTTAAAACCTCAAATAAGTCGGGAAGTTAGCTTGACGTCACACCTTGTCATTAAAACACACATCCGTGAGTACTCGGTAGTTACCTTCTATAATAGCTCATTTTCTCGAAACGGCACAATTCAGTTCTCGGGGATAGGGGGAAATCACACTCGTGCTTCGTACTCGTGAGGTTCCCCCTACCCCCACGATTTGAACTGCGCCGTTCTCACCAAAGAGCAATTATCGACGGTAACCACTTACTTAACAAACATAAATCGCCACAAATAATATAAAGGTAAGTCGGAATAAGTCTGTGACGCTAATCCATAAACACTTTTACGCGCTATGATTCATTCGTGACATGACTCATGAGTACTGGTGAACCATCCCATCACCAAATCACTGAACAAATCACCAAAGCCGGTGAAGGAGTGAGAACATCAATAAAGGTGGTACGATTTAGTGAAGGCCTGGTCCGCCCATTCGAATCACGTCACTCTGGGTCAGGGAAGATGGACCAGGTTGACGAGCCAAAACCACCACACGGGTTTGCTGGTTTCAAAGGGAAATTTTTGTTCAGTTCCCATCGACAAATTGTGCCAAAGCCTCTAGTATCTCTAGTCGCTAGTATTATCAGCCTAGCGTGGCAAATTTCAGTGTTAATGTATTGGACAACTGAGAATAGGAATGAAATTACTGTATATAAAAAGTTAAAATAAACACCCATCATATAGTACACGTGGACAACATGACTTTTTTTACGTCTAGATTGTCATACGCTGGTGTTAACTGCTGTCCTCAGATGCAACGATGGGGGTTTGTTTATTTACCTACACATAGACGTACAAATCGGAAAGGTTTTTTAATGGATGTCTTCAAGAGCCTGTCATTTAAGTAGAAATTCGAAAATGGGAGTTTTATTTTTAAAAAGGGGATCGTGTGAAAGCGATCCTATGGACATAATACGAGGGGGGGGGGGGTCCACAAAACACTGACGACCCAAGATTTTCTAAGTCTAACTTTTCTAGTTAGCACACCTCAGAAACAGGAGATGACAGAAATCTTCCTGTTTCATTAGATTTAATTTCTGTCTCCTGGTTCTGAGGGGTGCTAACTAGAAAAGTTGGGTCGTCAGATTTTTGTGGACCACCCTGTAAACAGGTGGCTCTAAGAAATAGCAGTGTTAGGGAGAATTCAGAAATGTTGGCAGGAAGGGCGGAATTCTCAGTTGCCTGTGCCTACCACGCCAGACGTTTATTATTTTTATTAATGGTAGTGAAGAATTTGCAATCGTTTGCACATTAACAATATTGTAAACTATTGTTTTCTATACAGGTGAATCACGACCATCTTCTCGAGTACCCAACGAGAAGGTTTCGAGATGGCCGATCCTCATCGAAACTGGGCATGGAATTTCGTGTGACGGAACAACATTTCCAAAACGGCGCCATGACGTTGCGCTGTGTGGCCAGTATCGAACCTCTTTACACTGTCAGCAATGAACAGTCCATGCTGAGTGAGCGGATATCAGAATCAGCGTTAGAGAGTAGAGGTAGTCTCAGCCATGGTTAGTATACAAACTTTTTTCCATAAACGACGTATCATGAGGTAAGTGGTTTTCATGAGGCAACGGTCGGCGATAAAGACTGGCCTTTTGAGAAAATAGATTCACATATCTGAGAAAGAAAGAAAAGACAACGGCCCCAGTTGGCCCTCAAACAACAACTTGTATAAACGTGATGTCCTCGGTTAGAATTATGTGAAGGCAAACCAAGCAGTGCTACATAAAAATACAAACAACGTTTCGAAAATTATCAATTTTCGTCTTCAGGTTAGCAATAAAATTAAAGCATGGCAAAAGCCACTAAGTCAACCTATATTAAAAGCATAAAACTGTCATTTAAAACGGATAAAAACCACCAATTTCTCTCCTCAAAAGAGGCAGAAATGGCAGCCGAAAAGCAACGACCCACCTGCCTGTGCATGTACGGAGCCAACCTGTATTGGTACATATGTAGGACAATCTCTTCAAAAACTTAAGGAACGTATGGCATCCCATAAATCAAACTTCAAATTAAAAGTCGAATCAAATTCTTTAGTGCAACACTGCCTTTCAAGAGGCAAATCGCCAGACAAATTCGAAACAAGCAACACCCCCGACTTGACAAGGTCCAAATCTTGTTTAAAAAAAAATACACCAGGTCACGAATTAATCTAGAAACGCTTGTCATCCAAACACACACACCACCTGTACATAACCACTTAGTGCCAGATAATAAATTTCTAAAAGAATATTTTCCTGTAATTAAAACACTTAAACTCGACTCTTTTGCCAGGCATATTGTAAAACCCACATAACAAATGCATCGCACCTTTGAAACACGTGACCCCAATTTGCATACACCTTGCCTTGCAACGTGGCATCCCAACGGAGCAGGTCGGTCGTTGCTTTTCGGCTGCCATTTCAGCCTTTTTTGAGGGGAGAAATTGGTGGTTTTTATCCGTTTTAAATGACTGTTTTATGCTTTTAATATAGGTTGACTTAGTGGCTTTTGCCATGCTTTAATTTTATTGCTAACCTGAAGACGAAAATTGATAATTTTCGAAACGTTGTTTGTATTTTTATGTAGCACTGTTTGGTTTGCCTTCACATAATCTATTACCGTGCTTTTTACTCCATTACTGAGTTAGAATGTCATTCAAGGCAATTGTCTTTTCTTTCGTTCTCAGATTAGCGTATCTTCTTTTCCTGCAAGGTCAGTGTTTAGTACTGTCTGAGTCGTGATGTTTTTCTTTTATTTTGGTTTCGTGTAGGATATTACCAGCTTTCCTAGTACTGAGAGAGCAACAATGTCAATGCCCGCAAGGCCGAGCCATTGTTGGTCTCGAGGAACGTGGGTAATATCCTACTAATCAACCGATTTCATGATGAATACAATGTCGTTACTACGTGATAACATAAACAAGCATTGTTGTTCATTATTCATTTTAATTGTTGCCCGATTTCGAACATGTTCCTTTGGCAAACAAGGGATATGAGACATTGCTCCATCAGACTACAAAGCATTGCGTAACCAAGTGATAGCGTGAAAAAGCTGTGTGGCTTAATTTTTCATTTTAATCGTTGCCCGATTCCAAACATGTTCCGATCCGAGTCTGATCCATATGTATAGCTAGAATTGCCATATTACAACCATTGTTGTAGAGGACTGAGAGGAGTGAAAATGGGTGGTAAGTTTATTTATCGCCCAATTTTATTCCTCTCATTCTTCTACAACAATGGTTATAACAATAGAAATCTAGCTGTACATATGAAATGGACTCTGAGCACCTGCTCCCGTCTGTTTCCATCCTATCCACCAATCCACATAAGTACAGCTGTTCATGCACATCGAGCTATAATCCATGAAATTTGTAAACAGGTCACTTTTAGGATTGCAAATCAAACTAACTATAGAGCCCCCTCGAGATAACCCCCAGGCCCCCAGTGCACCCTCCCATAGACTTGACCTACAAATTTCTGCAAATCAAGCCAAAAGCATGAAATTGGTACGCAAGTCACTCTTAGCAGTTCAAATCGAACTAACTATAGAGCCTCTTGTTCGAATCCAGTCCCCCCCCCCCCAGAACCCCTACCAAGCCCTTGTCCACAGCAAACTTGATTATGCATGCATGGTCTATGGTTCAGCTAGTGACTCAGTTCTCCAAATGTTGGACACTATGCACCACAGTGGCTTTTATTTGGCAACAGAGGGGTTTCAGATATCTCCAGTAGTCAACCTCTATGCTGAAGCCTCGGAGCCAACTTTGGTATTTTGACGGCAGTACCTAGCAATTCGGTATGTTATGAGATTGCATGCTGAGCGATCCAGTTCTGCTTGGCCCTTGCTTTTTAGGCCATAGTTGCAGAGAGGCATATGCAGGGTAGGTAAGGGTAATTTACGCGATAGGCACCTGCAGTCCTGTCGGGAGATGGTCTTCGAAATGCCCCACATCTTGAGACTTCAAGTGGCGCTTTGGCATATCCCAAGTGGCATTTTCACATTCGCCTGGCATACCACCCAAAAAATTCTATTTCACCAGCAAGATACTTGCAGGAATTCTGACAGTTGTGTTATCAGTATGGTCGATATCGGCTGCTTTTAACGGTGTGGTCGAAGTCAAATGTTGGCATGGCATGTGCTTGTGTGCATGAGGGACTGACTGTTTCCCATCACGGTGTTTCCCATTAGACCATTCTTTGTTTTGGTGGAGCTACTGGCCCTCGATCTGGCTGTTGAATGGATCATTGCTCTTCGAAGCAAGCATATTATCAACCTAAGTGATTCCATGAATGTCCTAGAGTCCTTGTCGACATACAACCATCGCAACCCCTTGGCACAGCGAATCCAAGCTCTGCTTTCCTGCTTGTACTGTGGTTTTCTGCTGGATACCCCGACATGTCGGGATAGCACGCTGATGCTGCAGCCATAGGGCCCTGTATGGTCCACTTGATAGGGATCTGTGTCTTGTTCCCTAGAACGCCTTTCCAGCTCTACATCTGAGATTGCTCACTGCTTTACAAGTCTTGTGGGGGAAAACAAGATGGCAATAAGTTGCGGGCTATTAAAGGCACTATCCAGGAATGCACTCAGCTTGTCACTACAGTTGCCGGGAAGAGGTGGTGTTACCTCCTTTGCGTATTCATCATACCAACCTTACTCAGGAGGTGGGTTACAACTCCTGAATATATTTGGTATCGTCGGCAACTCACGGTCTGTCAAGTTCTTGTAGACTGTCACCAGCTTGAGGGCATTCGTCACCGTTTCCACCTTCTGTGAGACGTGTGATACTGTCCTCAGCTTTTTAATTTTTGCAGGCGGTACAAATATACGATAAGATCTAGATTTGGGGTTTGGTTAATATCTCTATAATGTGTGGCGCAGTGCCAATCCACTGTGACCGAGGTTGGCACTAATGACCTCACTGTCAATGCACCATTAAACCTCAATCCCCTCCAACGGCCCCCTGTTTCCCCTCTCTCAGGCTTGACTAAGAAATTTTTGCTCGAACTTAAAGCATGAAATTTGTAACATAATTCATTCTTAGCAGTACAAACAAAACTAGCCATAGTCCCTGCAAGATACCCCCCAAGACTCCCAGCACCCTGATGTGGCCGATTTGCTCAGGCTTGGCCAACAAATTCGTACAGTTCGAACAAAACGTATTATATGATACACAAAACACTCTTACTCTTGCAAACCAAACTAGTTATAGATCCCCTCCAGATACCCACCCAGGTCCCCCATTTTCCCCTTGCATCCCCTCCCTCAGGCTTTATCAACAAATTCTCGCAGATCGAATTGAAAGCATAACATTTGGTATACAAAGCACTCTCAGCACTACAAATTACACCTGCAGCCATAGCACTCCCACGAAATAACCCAAGGCAACCCACGTACCCCTGTGCCCCTCATGAAAGGGGTATGGGGAGAGCTTGGGGTTTTGGGAGGTATTTCAGGGAGGGTTCCGTGGATGGTTCGATTAGTACCGCTAAGAAAAACTTTTGATCCAACTGTCATTTTTTAAATAAACAAAGCAAATTGTGGTTGTGTGGACGTAAAATTTTCAGA
>JAHWFP010195235.1:15839-26648 GCA_023313725.1 Lithobius niger
ATGATCTTGTGGTTTTCCAATGTGACCAGGAACATATCTCTGAAAATGTCATTTTTTAGTTCCATCTGCAAGAATTTGTTGCTCAAGACTTAGGGAGGGAACAAGGGGGTTGGGGTGGCCACTGGGGGCCTAGGGGGGTATCTGGATGTGGCGGCTGTATAGCTAATTTGATTTTCACTGCTGAGAGTGACTTGTGTATCAAATTTGGCCAAGCATGAGAAGGGGGCATGGGTGTTGCTGGAGACCTCTGGGGGTAAGAAGGTGTATGGAGGGAACTGTATAGCTAGTTCGATTTTTACTGCTAAGAGTGACTTCAGAAGCTCCATTTGTAAAAATCTGTTTGTCAATACTCAGGGAGGGGATACAGGGACGCACTGGGTGCCTTACGGGGTATTTCGTGGTGGTTCCATGATTGGTTCGATGTGTACTGCTAAGAAAGACTTATGTGGCACAATTCAAGCTTTTAACACGATTAGCAAGAAATTGTTGGGGGTGTGTGGGTCACGGGGGCATTGGGGGCCTCGGCAGCTATCTCGAGGGGGGGGGAGCTCTATAGCTAGTTTAATTTGTATTTTTAAGAATGACTTGTGACCCAAATTTCATGCTTTCAGCTCAATGTGCATGATTAGCCTAATTATGACCCTTAACAGTGTACTATACAGGGTGTCCCAAACGTCCCAAAACAGCTCCATCACTTTTTAAGGGGTTGAAAGAAAATAGTGAAACTCTGGCATTGTATGTTTGGTTAAGGATCTACCATTTTGTACAACCGGCATTACGCCACCCAAACACAGAAATTTCCAATGGAAAGGGGGGTAGAGGAATAGCTTGTTTGAAAGGTCTTCATTAAGCAAGTAAAGTGCCGCAACGATAGCTTCGATACGATGAGCCCATCTAAAATGGCAGCGATAATAAATCGAATATTACCTGCGTTTTTTGCACTGACACCAACAATGCTGCTTTACATTGTTGCTCTTAATACTCGGAAAGCGGGTAATATCCTGTACGTAAGAGATGTCTATTAATTTTAAAGCACGAATTTCACAACTATATCTCAAAAACTATTATACCAATCGGTATGATATTTTTGCAATGATCTAGTTTAGTGACCAGCTTCTATCCCCCAAAGAGACAAAACTAACATTGTGCACAATAGGGAGTGTACTAAAACGGCCAAAAACGTGCTAAGCCGGTACGTCATTTTGAATGGCTTCCGTAAGGCTGATAGCTTCCAAACAAATTTTATTCAGTAGAATATAATGAAGAATAGCGCACTTTTCGATCAAACTCGGTCCGACATCAAGGTGCTGAGTAATTGCCCTCCATGTCTGTGTCCTCCGTGGTTGTAAGGTATTGTAGGATGCATTGCTCTAACCTAAAGAGCACTTTTCAGTGCGAGATGACAATGCCTTAGCAGGAGCTATCGATAATTGGAATATGACGCCTTTGAGGTTCCGTAACCAAGCAACAGTCCACTGAAACGTGCAGATTTCTGCCAATGTTCGTTGAAGGTGGTACTCGTCGTAGAGCGTTTTCATTTTGTGCTGTGGTGGACATGTTGAAATCGCATACTAACGCAACCGTATGAACAAAACCATGAGTACGGATGTTGAAAGAAAAAAGTAATGGTAAAAAAACGTAATTCCAATATAAATAAAAATTAAACCAATTAATGCATTGAGAACCAGGGCTTTCACTACAGAAAGAATTCAAGCAAACGCAAAAAGTACCATATTATAAAGAAAAAAACATTTAACATTTTACAACTGTCTGGTAAGCTTTTGAACTGGACATACGAATTAAAGGACATTACACATTTACTGTAAGATTTTTAAAACTCGAAACAATGCCATATGCACAATTAGCAGACAAATATGCTGAAAACTCGTCTCTCATCCTTTGTACAATCAACGCATCAGCATTAATTTTGACACAGTTGATGGCGAGGTTACACGTCAAGAAATTGAATGTGGCTCGTTACACAGTGTAAGAATGGGTTCTGCTCAATGTGATTCTTAGCTTTAAGCACATAAAATTCTTTTATTGGAAAATTATTAATCGATAGGCTATCGTAAAGCTCTAGAAAGTGCAACGAGGTAAAACCAATTAGAAATTCAAGACTCGTCCAACATACGTGTGGAAAAAAGTAACTCTCTCTATTTTATTGGTATCTGTTACAAAGTGTTTATATGTTATTATATTATTCATATACAGGGTGGGGCAGAAAGGAAGGGCCACCCTTGGCATTCAAAGATGGTTAACGTTAGGATAATGAAACGTTGCATGGTATGTAGGCGAACGGGGGGCCAACTAACCATGTGTCGATCACTGACCTCGACGCATATTTTCAAGGTCATCGTGATACTAACTTTTTAACCATGCTTCTTAGAACCCCAGTGTAAATTAGAAACTTGTAGACATTGGCAACGCATGGCCATTGCAAAAACCGGAACGAAATTCGGTACGCTAGTTTAGGAGTTACGGAAATTGCAAGAATCATTCTGTTGTGCTGACCGAGTGGCTTTCCTGCCAAACAGTGAGCGTAAAATAAAGTCCAGTAGTCCTCAAAGTACATGAATGGAAACAAACAAAAACTGACACACTGATGACTCGACACTAGCTCAACAAAATCTGCTACATTACACGAATAAACAGAATGGTGCTGCAAACTACAGCATCTTATGCAAGTTGGCATAGTTTAGTCACCGTGGTCGTTTAGAAAATGAAACTAAGGCTGTTCCTCCGTCAGGTTAACATTTCAGAGCTGATCACGGTTAATGAATTATGCCAATTTGCGTCTGCTGCCAACACTATTACCTACCAATACAACACGAGGTGCGAATGACCCCTGACAGAACTGTTTGGAAGGAAAGCCGCTCGGCCAGCACAACAGAATGATGCTTGTAATTTCCGTAACTCCTAAACTAACGTAGCGAATTTCGTTCCGTTTTGTATTGGCCATGCCTTGACACTGTCTACAAGTTTCTAATTTACACTGGGGTTCTACGAAGCATAGTTAAAAAGGTAGCATCACGATGACCTTGAAAATATGCGTCAAGGTCAGTAATCGAATCACAGTTAGTTGGCCCCCCCGTTCGCCTGTCAAGTTTCATTATCCTAACATTAACCATCTTTGATTGCCAAGGGTGGCCCTTCCTTTCTGCCCCACCCTGTATTAATAATAATAATAATGGTTGATTCTTTTCAATGTGAAAGATCTCGTACAATGATAAGGTTAACGAATTGTGACTGTTACACAGTAGTCCTCCAACAAACAAAAATGAAGTGACTTGTTCTAACCACACCAGGCGTTACAACCCATGCTTTTGATGGCGTTACAATCCATGCTGATTCCTGGAGCAATGATGCTGGCACGTTGCTTCTTCGATGGATGGTGTGTAGGTTTCGGCATACTTTGCTGTTAATGCTGTTAATTGTTCGCACGATGTTGTTTTGAGTTTTAATAAGATTACAGTAGGTACACATGCTATACCATTTACTTCGTATATCTGAGTTCAAATGCATATCAAATAACTATAACATTGTAAACGTTTTGTATTTATAGCAAGTTTTCTCTTCCCCCGTCATCAGTCAACTTTGGAAGCGGGTCAACATGTAGAAGGAAAAATAACCAACCCCAATGGGTACGACAAACTTTATGCGGGTTCCCGAGGAAACCGAAGCAACCTGAGCTCAAAAGCCTGGTACTCAGAATGGTCAGCAGCCAGCCAAGTGGGTGACAGATCGAATCCCACAACAAACAAAGATATTAAAAAAAAATAGTCGCAAAGTCGTCAGTTGTTGCAAAAGTTTTCCTTCATTACGCAATTACAAGCACACAGCAAATTACAAGTGCATGGAAACAACAACAGGTAAAGGTCGGGGCTATCTGTTAAAGAATACACATTCCTAGGTATTGAGATGCACAAAAATTTCTTCTATATACCAAATTTCTTTGACGATATAATATCTGATTTCAGTATCGCAATACCATGATACCAAACGGCGTACTTAACCAAAATTGTCACGCTCGACTTCATTGACAGACTAGTCGCATAAACTGGCAAAATATTGCCTCTTGCTGTTTTGCCTACGGCTATATGCTATGGCACTGCAACTACTCAAAATGAATGTAGACGAGTCTAAGGTGGCAGTTTTAACGAATCAGTGGTTAAATTAAATGGTTAGTTCATTGTTAAATTTTGATTCCAAGGTATAACACCGATTGCTAACTACCTCGGCCAACTGCACTATAAGGGCTGTCAGTAATATGCAACAATACTTGGTAGTCAGAAATTGGAATCACGGTTTATCGAGTGTGACAGCATACCACCCAACAATAAAACGATATAATGAAATAATTCCTCGAAGTATACACAACACCTCGATGTGTCGTGTATTTGAGTTTTCGAATCATCATTAATGAAGGTAGAGAACAATACACCACCTATTTTTCCTTTATGAGCAAGAGCTTAGTATTGAATTAGAAGCATTTATTACACATTTATATGAATGGAAAAATACAACAGCAATAATTACACAACGGTCTCCGAAAAATGTACAAGAAAATGAAAAAATGAAAGGTAATTCAGGAACACTCAAACACGAAGGTAGGCATAAAACAAATTCGCAAAATCCCATTCCCATTCCCAAAATAGAAAAGCACGAGCACGCACTTTGCACCTGAAAAGTAAAGGCAAAATCCCCCACAAATGCGCGCACGGTCGACAAAAACACTTAGAGCACACTAATGTATTCGTCGAGGGAGGCACTAGTAGGAATGGTGTTCATGATTGAAGCGGCGTTCCTCCGTTGAACAGCACACCCCAATACGTTGGAGAAGGAAAGCAGTAGACCTCTTGTCTCCAGTGGCCCTGGAAATCCTGCAACCGATGTCATGGATCAGGCCCAGGCCATCCCGGCCAAAGGACCCAAGAGTCTCAACAGCCACAGGGCAAAAGAAGTACCGGTTGTCCAAATAATCGTACTTGGCTTTCTTCTTGGCTTCGGCAGCGGAGGCGGTGCTCAAAGGCTCCACGGAAGTCTGGTTGAGATAAGACGGTGCCAGGGTGTCGTTGAAATCCCAAACCAACTGACGGCCGCCAGCCCATGGGATCAAAGAAATACCATCCGGACGCTTACCGTTGTCCCGGTCGAGGCCAACAGGCTCCAGCTGGGCTGGGATCCCAGCAGACACAAGTGCACGCTTGATGAGGTCGTTGACGGCGGTGTGGCGAGACAAGCAACCAGCACTTCTCTTGCAACTCAATCCATGGGTGCCAAAAGAGTCGACGACGGCTCCGCACGGACATGCGTGAGGTTCGCAGACGCGGCAACCCAAGCGAAGAGCGACGGCAATCCCAAAGGCACCGCATCGAGAAGTGTGCCAAGGTGGGGGGGGTGGAAGGACCTGGAGCCAAGCGCCGGATTCCTTGGAAGACACCCCAATGAGACGGGCCTTTTGGTTGAGATTGGCAGCCCGCCGATGGAGTGACCTACACAAAACCACGGTGCCAGGACGATCACATTCACGTTGAATGGCTTTAGTATTTCCCGTAGGAGAAGTAGCTTCGGTTAGCTCGGACCAAGCAGAGAATTCCCTCGGGTCGGGCCCGTTCCTGCAGAAGTCGGGCAGGATGTCGTCTACAAGCTGCGACACAGAGAATGAAGAGGAAAGAAAAGCCGGCAGGGAGAGATCAGACGAACGCCCAAACCACCACAAGCCACGGGCAAAGAGCACTGGTCCTTAGCCGTTGATGAAAGCTGGGTGTTGGTGACGGCCTCCAGGGCGGAATGGAGGGCCTCATCAAACCTCTGCAAACCAATTGGGCATCTCCAAGTAGGGGCACACCGTAAGACGTAAGAGAGTTTAGGGATGGCCAGACAGTTCTTCAGCAGGAAAAAAGCACAGTGAGCCGACAGATGCTGCAGTCTACCAGCCATAACAGTGAGGGCCTCGGTCTTGGAGTCCAAACAGGCTCTGATGGCATCGTTAGAGAGAGGGGCTCCCAAAAGCGTTGACTCGGCAGGGGGTACAACACGGATACCAGGGGCGACTTGTTTAAACCTGTTGGAGATGGTTGCTTCCTCTTCTGCAGATGCATTAAGAATCAGCAGCTCGCACTTGCTGGAGTTTACTTCCAGATCAATTTCTCTGGCGCTATCGGTGAGGACCTCCCAGTCCTGGAGGACTACATCAGGTTTGTCGCCCAAGGTAACATCGTCCAGATACCACTCGTTCTGCCACTGGCTGCACCACGAGGCAGAAGAGAACAGGGCCCAATGGGTCCCCCTGCTGCACACCACACTGGGAATGGATGAACTTATCCCCGCATGCCAGAAGGGAAGATGAGCCGTAGCACTGATGCAAGAATTGGTAGAGGCCAGGAATGCGGTCACGCACAGCATGCAACAGGCGATCACGGCGGACCGAGTTGAAAGCGTTCAGGAAGTCGACCTTGAGGATGACCTTGGCTTCGCTGTGGGGGTGAGAGTATTTAATTTAGTATTTAATCATGTATTTAGCTTAGTGACGTATTTAGCTTAGTATTTAATTTTATCAGAAGTTCGCACTTTTCTCAATACACTTTACTTACAATGGCTGCAAGTTATTGAAACGATATACAACAAAGCCTTAAACATCCTCGATACTCATTACTCACCATGGTAGCAAGTTACTAAAGCTACACACAATAAAGCCTTAAACACGCTCGTTACACTTTACTCACAATGGTTGCAAGTTATAGAAACTACATGCAATAAAGCCTTAAACATGCTCGATACACTTTACTCACAATGGTAGTGAGTTATTGAAGCTACAAACAATAAAGCCTTAAACACGCTCATTACAGTTTACTCACAATGGAAGTGAGTTATTGAAACTCCATGCAATAAAGCCTTAAACACTCTCGAAACACTTTCCTCACATTGGTAGCGAGTTATTGAAACTACACGTAATAAAGCCTTAAACACGCTCGATACACATTGCCCACAATGGTAGCGAGTTACTGAAACTACGCACAATAAAGCCTTAAACACCTCGATACACATTACTCATAATGGTAGTGAGTTATTGAAACAACACGCAATAAAGCCTTAAATACACTAGATATAGCCTACTTTACTCACAATGGCAGCTAATTATTGAAACAACACCCAATAAAGCCCGTAACACGTCATTATGGTAACAATGGCAGAAAGTGATTCAAATAAAAAAATTATTCTAATTAATGTAACGTTCCAAAGAGAATGAATACTCCGTTATCGAGGAAGCTATTATACTTTGGTCCACATTATGTTTGCAGAAAACTGACAGTATGACGCCACGTTTCCTTCCACTACGAGTGCAAAAAACACGTAAACATCCCACTCAGACTCCCAACAGTGACTGTGTAGAGTCTACAAGAGCGATAGCCACATGTTTTTGCACTCCTAGTGCAAAGAAACGTGGCATCATACCGTCAGTTTCCTGCAAACATGTGGAACAAACTATAGCAACAGGCAACGTCAAAATTAAAATTTAAAAACAGTTTAGCGTGAAGTGGAGTAGCAGCCAATACAATGCAAACTAAAAATCCTGTGTGTGTTGGCGTTCGAGCAGAACCACAAGCGAGGAAGAAAACTCGTGCATGTAGAAAGGCATGACGAAAAGTTATCTAAAATGGAAATGGCTATTTATTTGCATGGACCGCACTCCCGATAGTGGAAATAGTTAACATTATATTGTTTTACTAATTTTACGTACTCATTTAGGTGAGGGGGAGGCATAAAGCAATTAGAGGGGTGGCTGGTTAAATGCTTCAAAGCTTGAATAAGAAATGGGGGATTATGGGTCGACTCCATAATGACTGGTGGTGGTTGGTAGGCTTTTGACCTCTCGCTTTTTTATTATGTGTATTTTTATGCCGATGACGGTCCCCCAAGAGTGGGCACAACTAGAGTGCGCTTGTTTTGTGTATTGAATGCCTACTTTATGGAGGCGATCCATAATCTCATCTCTTAATCAAGTAATTGTGAACGAGGGAGGTCAAGTAGATGTACGCAGAAAAATTTAAAACTTAATTCTTGGATGGTAATGAAAAAATTTAACAGGAAATTTTAGTTCCATAGATATTTGGATGTGGCCATTATTATTACGGCGCTGTACAAGAGGCCTTTTTGTTACCTGTAATTTAAAATAGGCTTTAATGTGAGCAAAGGTGTTTTAAAAAACAATTGGTATGTACGGGGTATCCATTTTATCATGCCCACTTTTAAAACACTGTAAACCTCAAACAGTGTGCAATTTATGGAATTTCGCACCACAGCTGATCTCTACCATGTTAAGGATTTATTATCGATTGACCACATCAACTGACCACATTACTGATTGTAGAATTGCGTAATGAGCTCAATGTGACCACTACAATCCACAGTCTGACAATAAAGTTATCAGTTACACATATAAATGTATCTTCAGGAATTTGTTGAATTTTCATGTGCTGTTCTTCTTCAGGTCATCTGTTTTTTGGGGGTTATTGCAATACACTCTATGCATAAGTAACCCCACAAATAGGTCGCACAGGTTTATTATCTGGCTTTGTGGAGGCCATGCTAATGGGGTTTGTCTGAAATTAACGTGTCAGTAAGTATCTTCGTAAAACGTCAAGAATTTAATTTGAACAATGAAGCATGGCCTCATCTTGTTGTAACCAACAATGTAACAAATCATGTTAGATGTTCAACAATGAAGGCAAAAAGTCATTGTTAATCATGCGGCAGTAACGTTCTGTGTTTAAAATTTTTGCAAACCAAATGGTCATACGAGACAACACACCAAGCAGTAACTTTCTCTGGATGTTGGCAAGCTCCCAAAACTGCATATGGGTTTTAGCTACCCCAATACCTCATGTTTTGTTCATTCACATAACCATTTAAATGGAAATGTGCTACATCTGTGAACGTTGTTTCTTTACGCTATGCTGAGTCTTCTTCAAATCTTTCAAGCATGAGGTGTCGAACTGTTAGCGTAAAACCTTATCGCCTCGTTTTTGAGCTTCTAAAATTTGAAGCTCAGAACGTACTTGGACCTTCTACGTAAATGTTGGATGCAAACCTATTTACGTTGCCTTTTGGGCTTATATGTTAGACTGCCTCAGCGGAGAATCGTATGACCTTTGAAACCAAAGGCCGAAGTCCTACCTCTGAGCCATACTGACTGTGCGGTCCAGATAACTGCAGATGCCACGCATCCCAACGCAGAATGGTCAATGAACGCCACCCATACATAGCCATTCTCATTACTTCCATGAAAAAGCATACGCTGGTCTTCATGAACCAGCTATGTTTTCCACATACCCACATATCTGCTGGCAAGATGCCAGCGTAACAGTGAGAGACCTGGTACAAATAAGGCAAAACCAGGAGTGGTAAATGCCATACACGTCCACAGGACGTGGGAATATCTCTGTTGCAACTCTTGCTTTGCGCTCCACCGTTTGCATAAGGTCTCCTGGGAGGGAAACAGCAGATTTCACCTGGCCCCAAGGCAGTTGATTTAATACCACCAAAATTGTACTTTACCAAAGCAGAACTAAGAACCTTTAACTTCCTGGCAAGTGCGAGAACTGGCATAGATTTGGGAGGCAAGACATGCAATTCTACTTCGGTCGACCTTGGCTCGAGAAACAAAACGCGTTCCTCCTTTTAAGTTTGGTTAACTCTAAGTCTTGCAAATTGATATTCCAAATTGCATAGGTTTGCATCTGTATTTTTTAACTTTCGTTATAGCGGGCACAAGCTGAGCAGCTTGCTTTGTGTTGCCATCCCACTGAATGTATTTTAGCCCTGCCAACCCGGTAACAAAACTTCTGCATCTGCGGTCAGTTGCACGTAGAAGGTATTGACAGAAGTTGTCACCCTGTAGTTTACCATTACATATATTATATGAGACGCCGAATGATGTTACATTTTTTGTGGGGAGGTTAATGTAAGGTTTACAAAAGTTTAAGTTTCATTGCGTCACGCCAGCTGATCCCAAAAAAGAATGCCGATTGTTTTGATTTTAAGAAGACTTCAGCACACAAACAAGACTGGACTTCAGTTGTTTGTCCACTAAGCATCTTTAAAATGAATCAACAATACTTCAACTTAGATGAATTAGGGTGGCAAGCACACCTTTACGCAAGGTGAGGAACCAACTCTCCCATAGCTATTTCTGCAGAAGGTAATGAGACCCAATAAACCCTTTCAACAGGACTTTAGGTACAACACTGTTTACGCCGGAGCGAGCATTGACACCGAAACTGAACAAGCTAGAAAAATTGTAGCATTAAAAAAACTAATTTCTTGAAATTTGCGTATTTTGACAGAATGGTTCATAGGTTAGATCAAATAATCAATACATGTAAATTTTATTGACATCACAATCGTACGTTTTTCATGCATTTACTTTGTATTACTTACTGAATTTCTATCATACTGTATTGTATTAGGTATTTTAGTTTTTAATGATATACTCTTATTTCTTTGTTTGCAGTTGGTGGCAACACAAATGCTGCTTGCATTTCTCCACCACATATTACCACATTCTACTTGGCTTTAGTGTTATGGGTGGCAACTTTCATCGTGCCAAGATGAGGAAGTTGGAAACCACCACATTATCTTCCGGAAAAAATGAATCGACAACAAATAAATATGCAGAAGCTGTCACACTCTTTCACAAGATTGTTCGTCAACAAGATTGTTGTTTCATCCTTGGATAAAAGCGGTCATTTCCTACGCAGAATATCCCACTGCCACCTCTATGATCTCACCCAACGTCATCGTTCT
>JAHWFP010195236.1:1907-15009 GCA_023313725.1 Lithobius niger
CCCCCCCCCGACCATCTTGAATGTCATTGGTTTCGACGGCCACTTAAAGTCCAGCACTTCCTTGTTGATTGTCACCATCTTGATGGTAGTCCAGTTGCCAAATGCTGATTTTTTGGCCTAACCTAAAAAAAACTGTTTGCACAAAATGTTTTTATGCAGAGATGTTCTACAATATGTCCCTACTCTAAAACATAATGATGCCACCTTGGCACCCTTGGGGAATTCAAGATGGTGTCCAAAATGGCAACAACAAAACGGTTTTTTGCGCCTAGCGTCTAAACCGTTCAACCAATTGAAAATTAACAGGTTACGAATTATGTTTAGAATAAAATTTCCTTCAAAAAAGGTTCTATTCATATTTTTGGTAAAATTAATCTTTCTTGCCGAAATTATTGCCGAGTTATTGTAGACCGTTAACGCATGTTACATACGCCATTCCTGCCTTTAAACGGCAGCAGTACCCGTTCTAATTCGGATAAATACACGTGATTAGGCCTATATGAAATATGAAGATATATATTTTCCAACAAGGGTAATTAAAGCGATTTATATTACTTAAGAGCTAAGCTACAGCAGTTTCCATACGTTGTAGCATTGTGCTTTTCGCTCTATTTTATCACATGTTCCATCTTTAAACTGCTGCACCACCCGTTCTAATTCAGATAAATGGACGTGATTAAGCTTAGATGAAAGATGTATATTTTCCAACAAGGGTAATTAAAATGATTTATATTAATTAGGAGCGGTTTACCTACGTTGTAGTGCTATGCTTTTCGCTCTGATTTACCACAAGTTCCATCTTTAAACAGCTGCAGTACCCATACTAAGTCGGATAAATGGACGTGATTATAGGCTTAGATGAAAATGTATAATTTCCAACAAGGGGTAATTAAAATGATTTGTATTAATTAGGAGCTAAGCTATGGCAGTTTACCTACGTTGTAGCATGGTTCTTTTCGTCCTATTTTACCACAAGTTCCATCTTTAAACTGCAGCACCACTCGTTCTAATTCGGATAAATCGACGTGACTAGGCTTAAGCGAATTCTAACAAGGGTAATTAAAATGATTTATATCAATTAGGAGCTAGGTAACGACAGTTTTTTTATAGTGTAACTCTGTGCATTTTGCGCTATTTTACAACAAGTTCCGTCTTTAAACTACCGTAGCTTACCTTCTAGTTGATATAAATCGTTTTAATTGCCATGTTGGAAAATATACATATTCACCTTTCATCTAAGGCAAATCACGTCCATTTATCCGAATTAGAACGGGTGATGCAGCAGTTTAAAGACGTTACTTGTGGTAAAATAGAGCGAAACGCACAGTGCTGCAACATAGGTAAACTGCCTTAGCTTAGCTCCTAATTAATATAAATTGCTTTAATTACGCTTTTTGGATAATATACACTTTCATCTTTCATCTAAGCCTTATCACGTTCATTTGTCTGACGTAGAACAGGTCCTGCAGCTGTTTAAAGATGAAACTTGTGGTAAATAAGAGCGAAAAGCACGACGCTACAACGTAGGTAAATTGCCGTAGCTTAGTTCCTGATTAATACAAATCGTTTTAACTACCCTTGTTGGAAAATATACATTTCCTTTTTTCATCTAAGCATAATCAGGCCCATTTATCCGAATTAGAACGGGTAGTGCAGCAGTTTAAAGACGGAACATGTGGTAAAATAGAGCGAAAAGCACAGTGCTACAACGTGTGTAAACTGCCGAAGCTTAGCTCCTAATTAATATAAATAGCTTTAATTACCCTTGTTGGAAAATATACATCTTCATCTTTCATCTAAGCTTAATCACGTCCATTTATCCGAGTTAGAACGGGTACTGCAGCTGTTTAAAGTCAGAAATTGTATATGTAACATGCGTTAACGGCCTAAAGTAACTTAAATAACGAATTTCGGCAAGAAGATTACTTTTACCAAAAATATGAATTGAACCTTTTTTGAAGGAAATTTTATTCTAAAAATAATTGGTAACCGGTTAATTTTCAATCGGATAAACGGTTTAGACGCTAGAAGCAAAAAACCGATTTTCGTTGACATTTTTGGACGCCATCTTGAATTTCCCAAGGGTGCCAAGGTGGCATCATTATGTTTTAGAGTAGGGACATATTGTAGAATATCTCTGCGCAAAAACATTTTGTGCAGACTATTCTTTTGGGTTTTTGTACCGGCTGCCGGACGCTGGTGTTCGTAGTTTCCATCTTTGCGCGTCAATTGGCGATAAGTCTGTCGTCCTGTCCGGTGTTTTTCAATTTTTGCAGGAGGTACAGATCTGTGATAAGATCTAGAGTATGGGTTTGTTTAATATCTCGGTAATGTATTGTGCAGTGACAACCGGGACCACTGTACTTTGACTGAGGCCTCACCGCCCCCCCCCCCCCCACCATGTGGTGATGTGCCCTAATATCCATATCACTAACTTTAGATCAACTAATCAATTTTTTCTCAGCATGTTGGTTTTTTCTTTGCAGTATGGAATCTACACATCATTAAAAACGTACAATGTGCTTACATGTGTGAGTACCTCTATGCCTCTTGAATCAAGGCACCTACAAAGATGAGAGTAATGCCAAGTGAAAGATAATAAAACTATGCTTCCGTTAGGCCCGTTTTCATCGCTGCAACTTGATTTTATGACCTTTAAAATGCGCATAAATTGCCCTGAAAACTGCTCATGACGTCAACGTTCAATCATGCAAACTAACCAAAAAGAAAGTTTGCCTTTCCAAAATAAATTTGATCCCAAAATAAAAAATAAAAAAAAAACTTGTCTGTTAGCAGTAACGCAATTTTTTCTTAACACTCTTTGTTAGTACTGTACTGCAGAATTATACACGAGTAGCTCCGGTTCCGGTTCGCCTAACGTCGATGAAAAATTGTTGTTAAACGAAACTCACAGTGCTTTTTTTCCCCAAGAATTTGTGCGATGGCTTGTGGGAATGAAGGAGACTTTTCGCCGTTTTCCTTGGAAAGGTAAACGTGCCAAATGTTGCTCTCTTTCTGCTTGCGTTTTGGGTTTTCCCCGTATCGAGCTCTTATTAGCATAAAAAAATGTGCGTTTGGGTTACTAAAGCTTGTTAGGCCGTCGTCTTGGGTTGGTTGCTGTCACGGTGAAACCGCACGTGAGCCGCCTCATTTATCAGCAAGGCATGGTTCAGAAACTGGTAGAAGTTTCTAGAATCGACGAGAAAAGTTGAGACAGTAGCCTGACCTGGTTTCAGTAGGCGGCGGCCTTAGGGCTAGTAAGTCTTCATACATGACGGAAAATGAAACGTTCTCACCAAGTCGGAGCGTGTTTAAATGAGCGAAAGTACTGGTGTCGATTTTATGAAGTTTTCTCCATCCATCCTAATAAAATGCTCAAAACTACCACGGATGCTTCGTCTTTTGCCTTTCACACGTAAGTATTACTTACAACAGAAGAGGTTAACACTTCAGTGAATAATAAACTGTATTGCAATGCTATCAAATGCTGTAAATACATAATAAAGTAAATTAGAGTTGGTTTGGTACGATAAAGCAGTATTTTGTTTTCCTTGGTCACATGTTGAAGGACATCAACACAAGCTGACATTCTGTTCCCGTTCCAAATAAAGCATGGGCACCTGGATTTGATGATTACAAATGACAAACATACCCCAGTTTCTGTGGTAAGCGCCCAACCTAATAAATTGTTTTTAGCTCGTCGTGCCCTCAAAAGAGAGTGCGGATTTTCGAGGACAGAGAGTTTATACAGGGTGTAGACAGTTTATACAGGGTGTAACAGAAATGTATGTCACAAATGAAGAGGTATCTCGTACACAACAAACTAATGAAAAACTTCCATACGAACATAAGCCTATATCCGGAAATTACTCCTCTTCAAGATTTCACCTTTCAGTTATACACGTGCACATCCCAGATCCAGGGCGATACCTAATGCCTGATATGTACCCTGCCAAAGAGTTCCACTCTACCAGCAAGGTACTTGCAGGAGTTTCGGCGGCTGTTTTCTCGGTACGCCGGTTATCAGTGGCTGTTCACTGATGGGTCGAAGTCTGACGTTGGTGCAGCGTGTGCTTGCGTGTGTGAGGGAGTAACTGTTTCCCATCACCGTCCATTGGGCTATTCTGTGTTTTCTGCAGAGCTTCTGGCTCTCGGTCTGGCGATGAAATGGATCCTTGACCTTCAGGGCACTCATTTCATCATCTTCAGTGATTCCATGAGTACCCTGGAGTCCTTGGCGAAATACAACCTTGGAACCCCTTGACACAACGTGTCCAAGCTCTGGTTTCCCGTTTGCCTGGCCAGCAGAAAACTGTGCTTTTCTGCTGGATCCCGGGCTATGTTGGGATTGGTGGGAACGAGCACGCTGATTCTGTAGCGAAAGGGGCCCTTTCTGGTCCTTTCGAGAAGGATCTCAGCCTTGTTCCCTCAGACGCCTTTCCATCTCTACTTCTGAGGTTGCACGCTTTTTGGCAAACCTTATGGCACAGATAGGATGGCAATTAGTTGCAGGCTATTAAAGGCGCTGTCAAGGAATGGCACTTGGCGTGTTGCCGCAGTCGACGTTCACGCATTGGTCACACCCGACTTACTCACTGTTTCCTTTTGAGGGAAATCGACCCTCCTGAATGTCATTGGAGTCGACGGCTACTTACGGTCCGGCACTTCCTCGTTGATTGTCGCCATCTTGATGGTGTTCGTCATCGTTTCTGTCTTCCGTAAGACATTGCACATCAATTGGGCGATAAGTCTGTTCTCCTGTCCGGTGTTTTTCAATTTTTGCCGGAGGTACGGACCTATGATAGGATCTAGATTAGGGTTTGATGAATATCTCTTTAAATATATGTGGTGCAGTGTTAACCCGGACCACTGCACTGTGACTGAGGTTGGCGCTAATGACCTAGCTGTTGACGTGCCATTAAGCCTCACCCCCCCCCCCCCGATATGTAAATGCATGGATGACCTTTCCAATCCAAGCGTTTGTAACCTCGTTTCAGTCAGGCCGTAACTCTCGATAGTGGGCAGAGACCCGCCCCGCCCTATCCCACCTGCTCAGTAGCTCTGGAGCACCTCAACTCTTCCTGCTCTAGTGGAGGATGCGCCACAGGCAACATGGGTCCAAATGTGGTTGATGCTGCTCCAGCTCGCTTTAGCCTAGCAGCCAGCAAAATACCTACGGTGCACACTGGATAGGTCACCGGAGGGGGGGGGGGGGGAGACTGCATGGCCTCCAATTTCGCCTGATCTTGCCGACTTCTTCTCTGGTCTGGATTATTAAAGTCTCTGGTGAATGGTACTCTTTTCTCAACAATTTTGGTACAATTTGCTAGAGTGTACTGGGCGGTTGCATCAATTGCTGGTGATACATGCTCATTGATCCATTGATACTCATGGTGAACACTGAGCAACTGCTTTGGACAAATCGAACAAGAGCACTTTGCATTACTTAACAATTTTAAACCTGTGTCACTATCACATTGCAGTCAGCATCCAAGCATGAAGACCCCCCTCCCCCCACACACAACAGAGAAAGATTTCGCAAATTGGTTTTCCTTTATACTTCACATTCAGCTTGTACCTGACTGGTTCCTGACTACAGTGCAAATCAAATTACAAAATTTATGCTAACATTTTTTTTCTCATTTCGTTTTTTGTTTTGTTTATTATCATGACTGTGGTGCCGCCCCAAAGCTACTGAACAGGTTAGCTATGGGGAACGGAGTGGTTAAGAGAGGCTCACTCTACTCCCCCTATCGATGGCAACCCGGACCACTGCACTGTAAGAGAGGCTCACTCTACTCCCCCTATCGATGGCAACCCGGACCACTGCACTGTGACTGAAGTTGGCGCTAATGACCAAGCTGTCGACGCGCCATTAAGCCTCAATTCCCCCCCCCCCATCGAAGGTTACAGCCTGACTGAAACTAAGTTGCAACTGCTTTGATGTAGTAGAGTAGCTCGTGAATTAGTCTCACTTCAGGGCTCCGGTCGCTTTCACGCTGGATCTTGGATGAGCACGTTTATCTCGGAAAGGAGGCATTTCAGGATATACGTTCGTATAGAAGTTTTTCTTTAGTTTGTTGTGTATGACATCCACCTTCATTTGTGACATACATTTCTGTGGCACCCTGTATAGCAACTGAGGGACACTTGTTATTCTCATTGTTTTTAGCCGTACCTTTAAGAAATGTCATTCTCATTGTTTTTAGCCATGCCTTTGAGAAATGCCAATTTCATTAAAACAGGTGTGCATCAAACTGGACAAAGTAAAAGTTCGTGTTCTCATTGCAGTGCTAGTTTTTAACCAGAAGTGAGGCTTGCTGACCAGTGCTGCATACTTAATACAAGCATAGTGTACTACTGCAGAAAAACCCATTATGTTTTAATGCAATGCATGAATATGTAAATGAGAAATGTACGGCCAGGATTAAAAATTCTATCTGTCCTTTGTCGGCAATTAGGACCCTTTGCATAAATGTTTTAGAGGTTTCATGTTCGTTAATAAAATTGTATTACAGTAACTAACAGATACTTCACGGTGGCCGTTTGTTTCAGGTGCCCTGTTGTGTATTGGTGAATCTGCGGAGAAGAAAGGTTTAGAAAATATAGAAGCCAAATTCATCAAAATTGCAGAACCTAGAAACCTCGTAAACCATGAAGAGGCTCAGTTCGTGTGCAACTCGTACAATGACAAGCTATTTATAGGCAAAGCATCGTATTTAATCACAATACAAAGCAAACAGGAGCAGGAAACAATAGAGAAATTTCTTTTTGCGGAAAATGAACTAGAGAGTAATGTTTGGCTTGGATTAAAAGAAGCCAGCGGAATGTTTCAGTGGAATGGTGTTAGTGCTGCAAATTATACCAACTGGGCCTATGAGATACGTGGTGGAGGAGAATGTGTACAGATGGAATCCGGCCGTGGTGAACTTCCACTTGGCAAGTGGGTACAAGTGGACTGTCAGACGAAGAACTTGGTGGTTTGTGAATCCCTTCAAACACAAGGGGAGCCTGTGCAAGCACCGAGTAACAACGTTGTTGTGAACGAGTCTGATGCAAGCAAAGACAAAGATGCAGCTCCATTAAAGAAATACGACAAGATGATAAACAACTTGAAGCTTATGTTTTTAAAGATGAAGGTGAGTTTAGAAAAAAAGTTTGACATCATGGAAGATGAATTAAAGGAGTTGCGAAAAAATGTTAAACTGCCGGGCGGTGAAAATCCAGGACTAGTTGGGGATAGTGTTGGAGGCTGGAGAGCTGTCAACAAAGTTAATATTGACCGCAGACGGAGAATGCATTCTCTGAAGAGCTAATCTCGTGAAAGCGGACTTGTTCATTTTTCGCAAAGTGAGCTGCACAAATTACTGGCAACGTCAACCCTTCTTCCCCCCCCCCCCCCAAAGAAAGTAATTTCCTGTTCTCTTTAGTTTAAAAGAAGTCTTCATATTCGTTTATACCCTGTTACTAAGCTACTGTCAATATGGTGTAATTTTTTATTATTATTATTACCGTATTACGCGTTGCGAAATAAATGCCGTCTTGAATTTACATGTAACTGAAACACGTGCAGAAATAATATTGTCTAATAATATCAGTATCAGGTTTGCTTGGATTTGGTTTGCCGACCTTCCGTGGTTTGGACCACTGCACTGTGACTGAGGTTGGCGCTAATGACCAAGCTGTCGACGCGCCATTAAGCCTCAATTACCCCCCCCCCCCCCCCCCAGTGGGGGAGAGGGTGAAAAGAATACTGGTTTCCTTGCTTCCCCCCCCCCCCACATCTCTTCCTTCTCTGGTGAATAAAATGGTTACTATTTGAAAACACTATGTATATTTCTAGAAAATGTGAAAATTTTAGCTTCTATCACCAGTCACTTACTTAACTATTCACTTACTTAAATCTACACCAGACAACTCTGAAAAGCAAGCCGGACATGACTTTTGGCAGAATGTGACAATGGCCAGTCTACCGTGAATGATGTGGAGTTTACATCGTTCTCCTTTCGTCCTGGCAGCACATATTCGGTTCGTTAGCCTGGTTCCATTACTGAATGTTGGCTGTTAAAACCCAGGGGAGGGGGGTATGGGTTGGTGGACACACTCTTTTGGGATAATCATGTTATAAGGACTGCATCGAGTCTTATCTATATATTTCAGTGCCTTCCAGGCCTGTACCCTTTTGGTGCCTGGTTGAAATGGCTTTGATGGCATCCTCCAACGTTTCAACCATTTCACTATGCAAGGAAATGCTTTCGTATAAATTTGCGTACACTTTGAGCTAACATGTTTTTATGTTCTACATTTTATGTTCAAATAGGAGAAACTACTCAGGTCGAAACGAAACATGCTTCCAACCCTTCCCAGACAGGGCTGGCTGTTCATCTGGTTCAGCAACGGTATCCAAGTGTTCAGTTTGGCCATTTAACACTGCAGTAAAGCATAAACAACATCTGGAGGTTTGGCTACCTCATACTTCCACAACCGTAAGGTAATGGGAGTTGAATTAAAGTTGAAAGTCCTTAGGAAACCAGCTGTGCGATATGATAGTTGCATTGCAACCCGAATCTACCTCAAAACGAAGTGTTACCACTTCAAGGGAAAACTCAGCTATCCATTTGTTAGATTTGACAGAGTTTATTGGTCAAGCCATGAATATTGGATTCAAAGCTCGAGTCAGATGCTTCTTGTCTACCTGAACTAGAGTCAAAATCGGGATCATTTTCCACATTGTGGGGGTGTGGGCCCTTTTTACTATGCACACCCAAACTAAATTTCTTAGCTAAGTGGAGTTCTCACTCGCACTTCTTTTTTATTGTCATTGTGATCAAGGCCGAAGTATTGTGGCTGTAAATTTAAATCTGGAGTGTTTTCTGTGTTTGTGGGGATTCGCATCTGTCAGTGGCGCCGTTCATGTCTTCTTCCCTGACACACAAAATAATTTTATTACGAAACTCTTTTTAGAACTATTTGTCCCGCTTTTAATGTTAAAGCTACTCGAAGCTCCAGCTTTGATTGAATCTGAACACATTTTTGTCGGCAGCCTCAGCAGTTAGCGCAATTTTTCAGATCCCTCAAATATTAAGGTATCATCTTTAAGAACTACACTCGCCATGCCAGGTACCAGATCTAACTTCTAACATCTAACTTCATGAATATTAAACGAGACTCCAGCAAGCCTTGTTTTCATTGTGGTGAGTTGCATGATCCAAATACATGTCGATATATCAATGATACTTGTTGATATTGTACAAAAAAAGGACATATTTCTCCAGTTTGTATGAGTAAGGCTCGTGACAATCGACAGAATGGACAATCCAAGCCTAACCAATCTAAATTTAGCCAGCCTAAATTTCAGCAAGGTTCGCGTAAACCTAGATATCAACAGCAAGTTAATTATGCTCATGACGATACTAGTGAATCTGTTAAAAGTGACAGCCATTTCGACGACCAGTTCGATCAGTTTGATAAAACGCAAGATATCTACGTTATGTCAGACTCTTGTAACTTACTTGACAAGATCTTAACTAATGTGCTACTAAATGGCTCCGAGTGTTCCATGGAGGTAGATTCCGGATGTTCTCGTTCAGTTGTATCCAAGAAACATTTTGACCAACTTTTTCAAAAGAATGCACCTATTTTGAGGCCTACTCAAACGAATCTTCATACTTGGCTACACCAACCTGTCGATATGTGTGGTATTGCCTATGTATGTGTAACTTTTAAAGGTAAAAATTGCAATTTACTATTGCTTGTTGCTAGGGATGATGGTCCTAGTCTTATCGGCCGAAATTGGTTTGACTCGCTCGGAATTTCGGTTGAAGGTGTCCACCACTTGCAATCTTCGACTCTTGAAGAAATTGTACGTTATTATGACAGTGTTGTTGCTCCAGGTATTGGCACATTCAAGGGACACCCCGTATCGGTACAAATTAATCAACAAGCAAACCCTCGTTTTTGCAAGGCTCGTCCTGTACCCTTTGCATTGCGTGATCGCGTGGAAAAACAAATCGATCACATGGTTAAAGAAGGCATTTTAGCTCCTGTTCGTCATTCCGAGTAGGCTACGCCAGTTGTATCCTCAATCAAGAAAGATGGGTCAATTCGTGTCTGTGGCGATTATAGTGTGACCGTAAATCCTGTTGTTTCCATTGAAGCTTACCCCTTACCAACATCTCAAGAGTGTTTTGCTGCCATTGCTGGTGGTGTTATATTTAGCAAGGTTGATTTAACCGACGCATATTTACAGCTCAAGTTGCATGAACCATCTCAGTCTATTTTAACTATCAACACCTGTAAGGGACTATTTAAAGTTGTACGTCATGTATGGATTTTCGTCTGCAGCTGCCATTTTCCAAAGTTTCATGGAAGAATTACTCAAAGGAATAAATGGAATCACAGTGTTGCAAGATGATGTTTTGATTTCTGGACGCTCGACACGTGAACACGACATTCATTTGGAGGAAGTCTTGCGCCGCATTTCTGAAGCTGGTTTGCGCCTGCGGAAAAACAAGTGTATATTTGGTGTGGAGTCTATTGTATTTCTTGGTTTCGTGTCGATGCAGAAGGCATCCACCCGACTGATGACAATTTAGTTGCCATCCGTGATGCTCCTGCACCAAATGACAAATCAAAGTTACAATCTTTCCTTGGACTCCTAAACTTTTATGCGTCTTTCATTCCACATAGATCGTCGGTCTTGGAACCACTGCGTCGCCTTCTCGACAAGGATCAACCATGGTCATGGACGTCGAAACATCAGGAGGCATTTGACCATGCAAAGTCTCTTGTGATGTCGTCAAAGGTACTCGTCCATTATGATAGCGCTATCCTATCGTGCTGGCTTGTGATGCTTGTAATCTTTTTTTTTACATGATGGGATGTTTTTAATTTACCATTGTTCATTGCAGTCCTCCTTTTTCAGTCAAGAGTATTACGCGTATCTGCCTGCAGCAATCAAGAAAGCCTTTTCTGTTCAAGCAACGTTTCTTAATTTCTAGTGGTCACCCCACCACCCCGTCCCACGCCACCCCCTCTATCTATTTGTACACTTTCTTTTTTATATTTTAAACGATTATTCTTACATAACTGCATTTTTCTTCTTTTTTTGTTTGTGTTTTTTGTTGGGGGGGGGGGGTTAGGTGTAAGAGTGGGCTTTCAAGTCAAGCGACACCCTTTGTAAACTCTCTCTATATATTGTATTAAATAAAGTTTCCCCACTTACTAGTCGAATCTGTAATGCTGTACCAACAAGTAAGCACTTCCAGTCAGGACGGATGACAGTTTCCCTATTACACTTGCAGCTTATTTTGTGTGTGTGTCCTCACAAGACGAGTTGGGGATGCCACTTCAACTCAAGTTAACCTGGTGAAATTAATTTTACTGCAGTATATCCAACAACAAAGTTATCATCAGCTCCATTTATCTTCGTGATGTCATTCGTTACTATTCACAACAAATTGTTCTTTGTGTAAGCTTCTAAAAGTATTACCTTCCAAAAGTTTGTCAAACAAGCAGCAATAAAGAAGTATCAGTGTATTTAGACACAATAAAGCAAACTAATGTAATAACTTCTAAACAAATAACGACTATAAAAAAAAAAACAGATTGAAGTCTGGGGAACATTCACTTTAAAGTTATGATTAAAGCTTGTTCAATACCAATTTTCACTGATGCTATCCAATGCATTCTTCCCCGATAGATTCGGCTAGTGACTCCACTCTCCAGATGTTGGACACTGTGCATCACAGTGGCCTGCGTGTGGCGACTGGGGCTTTTCGAACTTCTCCAGTGGTCAGCCTCTATGCTGAGGCCTCGGAGCCACCTTTGGCCATTCGTCGGCGACAGCTTGCCATTCAGTATGCTGTGCGTTTGCGTGCTGTGCAATCCAGTCCTGCTTGGTCCATGGTTTTTGGGCCAGACTTGCGAGTCGGTAGACGCAGGGTGGGTAAGGGTGATTTCCGCGATAGGCTCCAGCAGTCCTGTCAGGAGATAGCCTTTGAAATGCCCTGCGTCTTGAGGCTTGGGGGAATGCCAGTTGCCCCTTGGCTTGTCCCAGGTGGCAGTTTCATTTTTTCTCTGGCGTCCCTCCCGAAGGGTTCCACCCTACCAGCAAGGTACTTACAGGAGTTCCGGCAGCTGAGTTCTCAGTACGCCGGTTATCTGCGCCTGTTTACTGATGGGTCGAAGTCCGACGTTGGCGTGGCGTGTGCTTGTGTGTGTAAGGGTGTAACGGTTGCCCATCGCCTTCCATCAGGCTATTCTGTGTTCTCTGCAGAGCTTTTGGCTCTTGGTTTGGCCGTGGAATGGATCCTTGACCTTCAGGGCACGCATTTCATTGTCTTTAGTGATTCCATGAGTGCCCTGGAGTCCTTGGCGAATTACAATCCTCGGAACCCCTTGACACAACGTGTCCAAGCTTTGCTTTCCCGCTTGCCTGGCCAGCGGAAAACCGTGCTTTTCTGCTGGATCCCGGGCCATGTTGGGATAGCAGGGAATGAACAAGCTGATTCTGCTGCGAAAGGGGCCCTTTCTGGCCCTCTCGGTAGGGATCTTAGCCTTGTTCCCTCAGATGCCTTTCCAACTCTGCGTCTGAGGTTACACGCTTTTTGGCAAACCTTGTGGGACAGACAGGATGGTAATAAGTTACGGGCCATTAAAGGCACTGTCGAGGAGTGGCACTCGGCGTGTCGCCGCAGTCGCCGTGAGGAGGTTGTGTTGGCCCGTTTGCGCATTGGTCACACCCGACTTACTCACTGTTTCCTTGTGCGGGGGGGTTGACCCTCCTGAATGTTCTTGGTGTCGACGGCCACTTACGGTCCGGCACTTACTTGTTGATTGTCGCCATCTTGATGGTGTTCGTCGTCGGATCCATCTTCCGCATGACATTGCGCGTCAGTTGGGCGATAAGTCTGTCTTCCTGTCCGGTGTATTTCAATTTTTGCAGGAGGTACAGATGTATGACAAGATTTAGATTAGGGGTTTGAATAACATCTCTGTAATGTGTGGTGCAGTGGCAACCCGGACCACTGCACTGTGACTGAGGTTGGCGCTAATGACCAAGTTGTCGACGCGCCATTAAGCCTCAATCCCCCCCCCCCCC
>JAHWFP010195237.1:0-16590 GCA_023313725.1 Lithobius niger
TTATAATAATAATAATAATAATAAAACAATTTGTTGCTGGAGCAACAGGTCTGGCAAGGATCCTGAAGAATCACTTACTGCCAGCCCAAACACATAAGGGCAGCTCTTAAGGAGCCAAGGGCAAAAAGATACGGTGAAAGGCATAGAGATTTAAAAGAAAAAGATTCAACACAAGCATGGCCAAAACGAGGTGGTGGAAGGGTAAAGGGGAAAAGGTCACGCCTGCCTTACCAACTTGCTTAGACCTGCCAGGGACACGAAGGTCCCCGTTAGCATCGCCAGACGTGGGAAAAGGAATGGGAAAGGAGGGCGGCCAATTGTCACCACAGAAAAAGGTTAAAAATTTAAAAAGAAAAAGAGCTAAAAGAGTTCAAAATGTAAAGAAAAAATTTAAAATAGATAAAAACTAATCAGTAAGAACGCTTGAGAAACCGTGCCAAGGGCATGGTGTTCAAAATACGCTTAAAAGCCGCCACGGTAGTTGCTGAGACAGCCTCCTCGGTCAGGGAGTTCCACGGCTCAATCACTCGCAGTGCAAAGAAGTTCTTTCGACACTCCGTGTGGGATTGCTGACTAAGCAGTTTATATGAGTGGCCTCTAGTCCTATCCGTTGCTGGACGTTCGAAGAAGGGGACGTCAATTGGTAGGAGTCCCTTGACGATTTTAAAGACCAGGATGATGTCTGCCTTGAGACGACGGAGCTCCAAGGGTTCTAAACCAGCCCTACGGAGACGTTCACCTGGTTCAAGGTCTCTGAATCCAGAGAGCCCACGCGTGAATGAGCGCTGCACTGCCTCCAAGCAATCCACGTCCTTTAGGAGATGTGGTGACCAGACCGGACTAGCATACTCCAGAAGTGGGCGAACGAACACCACAAATGCCCTGATACGGGTAATTGAATTTGCTGCTTTGAAGCAGCGTTTCACAATAGCAAGTCTTCGATATGCCGCCGACGCGACTTTCACACAGTGTAAGGACACTTTAAGGTTGGGTGTCAACCAAACTCCAAGATCCTTTACGGGGTCCATAGGCTTCAATGGTCTGGTCCCAAGGGCATACTGGAAGGATGGGTTCGAATCGCCTATGTGTAGGACACCACATTTATCAAGTGAGAGAGGCAATTGCCAAACAATGGACCAATGGTGGACATACTGAATGTCAACCATAAGTGCAGAGCCATCCTGGAAACTAGTAACATTGGTGCAGGATTTCAAATCATCTGCGAATTTAAAGCAAGGACGGGACTCCGTGCCGGGTGGGATCAGGTCGTTCAGGAAAGTAACAAACAGTAATGGGCCCAGCACGGAACCCTGCGGTACACCACTTGAAACTGATAGTTCTGTAGAAGCCACGGAATCCACGAAAACTCGTTGCTTACGATTCGCGATAAAATCACCCAGCCAACCCAGCAACTTTCCACCAATATTAAAATGTGAGAGTTTGGCAAGCAATTTGGAGTGGACCACCGATTCGAAGGCCTTCTTAAAATCGTAGTACACCACGTCAGTGGGAGCTCCCTCATCCAGAGCACTCGTCCACAAATCCATGGCGAGTAGCAACTGCAGTGTCGATGATCTACCTGGCAAAAAGCCAAACTGGTCACTGTTTAGCAAGCTACCTCTCTCAAAAAAAGACAGCATGTCCGAACGAATAATAGTCTCCATGACCTTGCAAGGCACAACGGTAAGCGCAATCGGGCGGTAATTATGGGGATTCTTCATAAATGAAAGAATGAATGTGAACAAACGTTTTACTACATGCACGTCTTACTAAATGTAGGTTTAAGTCGCAAGTTGCAACAATAAAACTTATCACCGTACTTTTTTCGTTTTCATTGTTGTAAAATAAGTAAATAAATCCAACATATGCGTAGGATTACGGTTAGGTTAAGTAGGGTAAGGAAGGTTAGCATTTTAGTGTATGGCTCTGTAGGCCCGTTAGGACTCAAATAAAAATTAAATCAAATAAATCCGATGTAGCATTATTGTTAGCATTGTTGTAAGAAAGCCACAATAGGTGTATGGACCGTTTGGGCTCAATACACTAATCAATCAATGTTCTTCGTCTTACATTATAAACCAAAGTCTCATAGCAGAATTGAAGCAACCGCAACGACCCCCGGAAGGGGAACAATGAAAACGTGCGAGTGTGTCAATTCTTTGGCTTGAAGTTGAAACTGGGACGTTTGTTGCCCTGAAAAGAAGTTGAAATTGGCACATTGTTGCCTCGACTAACAATTTGCTCGAACAATTATCCTTCTAACCAAACACCGTCGTAATCTCAAGGGCAAGTATTACATGATGTCATGCACACTTCTTTTTCACACAGTACGCATCGCTTAAGCCACAGCGAAACACAGGGAGTTGGGGTGGGGGGGGGGGGAGTGATCTGTCACCATTAAGAATACGATTACGCATTAACTAAACCTAAAAGAGAATTTCTGGGGGTGTTTGCCATTAATTCAAATAACCATCCACATTCAACTACGTATAACAAAGAGGAGAAAGGGAAGGAAACCAAGAGGAGAGGGAGAGGACGGGATAAAAGGAGGAGGGGAGAGGGGAGGGAGAGGAATAGCGGAAAGGAGGAGTGTTACACAAACAAAAATCGACTGTTGCAGTGAACGATCACGCAGCACCGAGCAAATACTGGGAAACAACCACGGGTCAAACAAATCCCCGGGCGAAGCCGGGTACGATGTTAGTCAATCAATAAGTCCCTTAGTGGTACACTTTTACGATTCGGCTAAGCCTCGGAAGAACAAAACTATCACAATAAATCATGTATAGAGGGACCATTGTTGCAAACGTATGCCAATAACTAATACTTATTGTTTGTCACTTGTGAAACAATTGTGATGTATGAACTTTTTTTAGCACTACCGCAAAGGAGAATTAACTGTTGCTGTTATAGTGATTTTTTTTTTTTTACCTGATTAACCCTAATTGGGATTTTTATGTAATATCGCAAATCGGAAGGTAAAAAAAAACCAAGTTAATTTTCATAAGTTTTACTTTCAGTTTTGACTTAGGAGTAATGTGCCTGTAACAGCGGGGCTACTGAGGTATTTTTTTTCGTATTTGTTGTTATTTGCTTTTATTTTTGTAATTATTTTGACGGGAAAATGTTTATTTTTTAACAAGGGTTATTGAAAATTTTATTTTAGGGGTTTTCTAAGGGAGTAGTGTCGCGATTTCGGGGGGGCGGGCGCCCCCAACGCTTGCTGGCATCTAGCAACACTGGTGTCCGGACTAATCCTTCACTAAAATTTACCTTAAGGCATTGGCCATAAGTTTGTGATTCGCTCTACACTTTAAAGCGAAATGAAATCCCAATCTAGTATAATCGATTTATTACCTCTTTAACCCGCGTACTATCGCATAACAGGCCTAATCCTTCTCAGTTAATTAATCCTGGGTAATCCTACTCAATTGTGCCAGAATTGCTGGTGTACGGGGAGTATTGATTGTCCTATAATGCAATAGATTTGGGAGAATTGCGAATGTTACGCAGGTATATGACTAGTTTGTGTCTGGGATCGAGTCAGCAATATTTTCAAATTTGTGTAATTCCGGATTAAAGCTACAGTGCTCGTTAGTCATCATTACTTTTACAAGTTTAAAATAGAGGTTAAAACGGACTTAAAACGTGTAATAAATCGGCATTGACGTACGCATGAACATTTTTTGGGAGCGGGGGGGGGGGGGGGAGCCATGACCCTAAATGCGTGTCTGCATTCGTATAATTTACTACTACAATGGGGGGCACTTCCGGGTCGGAGGCCCTCAGACTGTGTAACCAATAGTTACGGTGTTCAGGCCAGTAGGATCGAAAACGACAAGCTAGAACGTATCACACGCCCTGTCTTATATGGTAGTTTTTCGATATGACGAGATTTTTTTCTACGTCATGGGATTTATTTATCGATGTGAGTTTGCGATGCAAGCTTGCCCACAAACTAAAAAATAACAAAATTCCCAGGTGCCGCTCTTTTACAGGGGCGTACTGGCCACACGGGAAAAGTGGAGTTTTCCACGGGGTCTGTGCTCCGAGGGTCTGTCCGGGGGCCAGTTGAAATTTTTTCCTGATGACTGATTTCTACGAAATTCCACAAGATAGGGGCCTACGTTAACCATTCCCCGGGCCTTTAATGGCACTCAAAGTCGGCCCCTTCTCTTTTATGAAAACAACATTGCTTTCTCAGCTTCTTTTAGAAGTTGATTGCACAATTTTTCTTCAAGAAATACGTCAGAGTGAGGTAAATGATTGTACTTCCGTATTGCATCAAAACTACATCATTTTCAAAATAAAGCCTGCTAGATTACAGTCTGTATAAGTCGTACGTCGTAAAAATACTATGTCTTCATAAACTTTCTTTTGCCAAAATTGAAAGACTGGCGGTGGACGGCAACTCTCCCAAAAAAACTAGCTAAATTAAATTATTATTTTTTAAATTGTTGGGAGGAAGGGGGGGGGGGGGAGGAAATGACAAGCCCCTATGGACCCACGCCTGCACAGGTCTTGTAAAACAGGACTGCAAATTTTCTTTTCTATACACGAAGCCCTTTCCAGGATTTTTCATTTAAAAGCAAAGACATTCAGAAGTACTAGACACAACGCGCAGGACGAGATAATAAAAACACTGGCCAAAAATTCTAGCCAAAGCACGTCGTGAGATTACCTATGCAAATGAAGAGTGCGCAACGGTTATGGATCTGTGATGGTTTTTTTGCAGTGATAAATAATTGTTATTCTCTTCCATAGTTTCCTCCCGGGAAAGTAATTTTTAGCGTATTTTTCAGCATTTTTCGTCGGTTGATAATGCTGCTGCATGTTCCTCGTGTTTGTCTGTGTCTTGTTTAATCACACCTTCAGTGGCTTGCTCCAGTGTGTCTCGGCCACTTAAGAAGCTATATCACCTGCGTTAGCTCATTCAATAAGTCTTAACGGCTCTGGCTATAGTGAGACCCAGGGTAGAAGAATGTATAGGTAGTGCCACTCTTTCGTCCCACACCAGTAAACATTTGGGACGAAAGAAGTACCTACTTTCAGCGATTTACCGCCAGAGGGCGCTGTCGTCAAGTAACGGAAGCGCAAAGCATCATGGGGATCAAAACTATTTAGCGTCACTAAAACAAATTAAAGGCACATAAATTCCTCCGTTCTGGCCGCTTTACTCTGCGTCACTTACGCTAAAATATAGTTCAAACGACCGCAGCGCGCGTTGTTCTACGACACTAGTCATACTCATTTCGGGGCCGCTGCAACGTGACACATCGTACGACCAAGTCGCAAAATTGAGCGAAGGATTAATTATCCTTCCTCCAGGGCCGCGGCTTGCCAGCGATGTGGCGGGAGTTATATACCGCTCGGACGGAGCCGTTTAAAACAAGTCTAATAACATTCTCGCGCCACTACTGACATCTGCATCGTACCCTTAGACCAGCAAATGAAAGGTAAATCAATTTATATAAAACTATTTCCGGTAATGTATCGAGTGAAACTGTTAAAATATACCGGAGGGAGTTATGTGCCTTTAATCACGATTAGAATACAAAATTAATCGTTTAAAATATACCATAATTCAGATTAGGACATAAAAATAATTTTAAGAAAGATCAGAACTGGCTGATCGTTTTACTTTTCTTAATCCAACATTCAATTTTAAAACGGGTTGCCGTTACGAGTGGAGCTAAGTTTAACACATGGTTTTGTGTTCCGAGAACGCTCGACAAGCGTGCTCATCGCCCGTTCAGGCTGAAGCATCATCCGTGGTTTATGTTTATTGTAACGATCTGTATACAGTTTGAATCAAACACACAATAAGTTCTTCTACTTCGGATGATGCCCACGAACGAGTATTTCGTCTGTTTCCGCAGGTATTGTCACTATTACAACGACGCCGCCATTTTTTATTTCAAGTTTCAGCTCCACGAGAACCAGACAAGTGCTGCCTTCTGGAGCCGTTGGTGGAAGCAGATCTTTCTTTACCCCATCGTTTCAGAAAAGCGTTACTAATCTACCCTGGTGAGACCAA
Source organism: Lithobius niger (assembly GCA_023313725.1). Taxonomy (NCBI): domain Eukaryota; kingdom Metazoa; phylum Arthropoda; class Chilopoda; order Lithobiomorpha; family Lithobiidae; genus Lithobius; species Lithobius niger. The sequence goes on from JAHWFP010195237.1 coordinate 6,038, forward strand.
ATGACGCGAGTCATACTTATGGCTGACCAACGCTGATTTTCGTTAGCTTCACTCACTCAATCAGCGCATCCCTCTTCAGTCGCTCCTCCCTCCTTTTTTCATTTTTGCTTTGACCTCTTTCCTAATCCCCCTTCTTGCTACATAAAGCCCGTGTCCGACGAGAAGATTTTCACTCGCGACACGACTAAAAATCGGGTCGGGAGGGTAAGTTAGCTCGTGTGACATAGGACAGACGACAAAAGTTGGGAGTAATTAAAAAGTCGTCCTGACTCGATCGCCAGGCTAGGCTGCCAGCCCTCGGGCGCCAAACTTTTTCTCACGTGACCGATAGAGACCAATGGTGAACGCATACCACGCATTCCAGAAAAAGGGGTGAAACTGGATGTAAACAGAGCAAGCCAACTCAAGTGTTTATTGATACTGCTTCGTCATGTCCGTTACGAAAGCATAAAATATGGTACCATGAGGCAGGGGACGAATGCGGAAAGTTTCTTTATTGTTGGAACACTTCGTGATGAACCCAATGTTATGGAATGCAAAACATACAAAGTATTTTAAAAAAAGATGTATGGACCAATACACTGCAGAAAATCGCTGACGCCTTAAACATTGATCTAATTTGTTTTCCGAAAGAAAAAAAAAACGTGCACTTCAGGTTTACAGAAATTCTTTGTAAAATAAAAAAAATATTTCAGGTAAGAGAATTAATTTGCTTTTCTATTAATACTTGAATTTCATCAGGGGTGTCCAAATGGGCTACAAATCTGTCAGGTCAACTTTCAAGACATCATAAGCAAAGATGTTTACCTCCTGTATTCATCTTTTTTTTAATAATAAAATACCAGAAACGCGACAAAGTGTGACGTATTATAAGTGAGAATTTTTTTCTTAAATTTTTTTTTTTTATTTGTTGTCCGACTTTAAATGCGGGAAATTACTCCCTTTAGGTACCATCATTCAGGGTCGTGAAATTTAATGTAGCTAAATTTAGATAAACGAAGGTGAATCTCCATCCCCCCCACTATAGGATTCATACCAATAAATAACAATTTATACACACCAATACAGCAAAAAAATATCTAATCTCTTATCCTATATGATTTGAAGTAAAAAATTTCCCAAAAATGCCAGCCTCCGTTCAGAAGTATTTATTTTCATGGTTTGCACTTAGCAAATAAAAAAAAAATATGGGAGGAGGGGGGGGAGGAAGAGGTAGCAGTGGAATATTAGCCCACAGGCCCGAACAAATTTCACTGTATTTCTGATTATAACTTATTGATGGCGAAGTTAAAGAAACCTTTCTTATTGTTGTATCCCTTACAAAAATTCAAACTATTTTATCAATATCGTTTCAAATTTAACCATCTGACGGGAGAACTAGGCCATGAAAATGTAGTTAACAATTTTATGCTAACATTGAGGCATGATTTTCAGAACGTGACAATTTATTTATGCTTGTCGTCTGATGTAGGACCAGAGATGGAAGTGGGTCACTTTTTCTGACCCACGACCCACCTGACCCAATCGAGTCCTGACCCACGACCCACTTGACCCACCCAATAAAGAACGAAATGTGACCACCGTGACCCATCCCACGCTGTGGAAAAATACAGTATGCAAATACATGCAATGTTATTTCAAACAGTCCAATTTTTTAAAGAAGCATTTAACTATTTTACTATTTTCGAAACAGAAATATTTTTAAAGAGTACTAGTAAGACCACTGAAGTGTCAAATAACGTACTTTAACAATTACCATGGGATCGGTGGGTGAACGATCTTTATTCATGACCCACGATGAAAATGTGACCCGCTGACCCATGGATCAATTCCATCTCTGTGACGGACCCGTGCACAGATAAAAAAAGCTTCGAAAAAAAGCCGTGGAGGAAAAAAGCCTTGAAAAAGAAAGCCATGGAAAAAAAAGCTGATGTAAAAAAAAAAAGCTGCAGAGTCCGAAAATTCTTGAAGAAATTTTCGTCTGCTGAAAGTAAGGCCTCCGTGTTTTACCATTGTGTAGAAACATTCACGAAGTTAATTAGTAACTGAACAGTAAGATATTCGCCGATTATTTTACTGGCGAGCATGAATATGTTCTGACCTTAAAAGTAAACGTGAATTCGAATTCCGCCACATGAATAAGAAACTAGGGGGGGGGGGGGATGATTGTCCTCAGAACTGTTACGGGGGAGTGGAGGAAAAATCTGCCCGTGTGACCGTGGGAGGAAGGGGGGGAATCACTTCTTCCCTTAGGACTGGCGTATCGTGAGCGAAAGTCTTCCCGTCTGACATGGGCTTACACATGAAGGGGCGGCGTGAAGGGCATTCAGTAAGCCTTAATGGTTCTAGCTATGGTTAGTGAACCTGAATGACGTCAGTCACTCCCCACTCCACTCAATCAGCGCATTCCCCCTCAGCCGCTCCTCTCTCCTCTTTCATGTTTGCCTTGTCTTGTTACCCTATCTTCCGCCAACCTGGTCGATCCACCGTACTTTTTCATTTTTTTGGTACTGAATTTCACTGCTCATTCTTTCTTAGCCTTTTAAAATCTTACAGCAAGCACTGTGAACAACTACTTGGATTTTTGCTCCCTTAAAATCAAAATAAAACTGGATGACAAATTCTTCGCTGAATGCAATTCTTTCAACGTATTTTTGTGCATTTATCTTTGGTTGACACTGCTGCTCCATGTTTCTCGTGCACCTAAAGTGTTGATCCTCAAAATTGTTTTCCAACTTATCGTCGACTGGTAATGAGGTTGCATTCTTCTCGTGCACCTAAATGACTAATTGACAGGAACCTCGTGGTCGCAAAAATTGTTCGATGCAGTGGACTTTTTAGGTTTTCGTTTCAGTTGCTGTTTTGGGCGAGTTAAGGGTTTTATATACTACTAGACTAGAAGAAGTCCGACCCCCGTACGGGTGGAATAATGATAATAATAAAATATAATATTAATAAAATCTTTCACCACAAATGTGGCAAAGTAGTTGGAAGGGGAGAGTATCCCACTAACACCAATCCAAAAACTAAAAGTCTGCTCAGTCACCATGCGATCCCCGCAACAGTCCAACCCACCCCGGCCTCTTCAAGAAACGTTCACACGAGAGCCCACACAAAACGTGCTTAAAAGCCTCGGCGGAGTTTGCTGAGACTGCCCGCTCCGGAAGAGAGTTCCAGGCTGGGATAACCCGAACAGAGAAAAGGTTTTTCCTACAGTCACGATTTACCCTTGGGGCCACCAGTTTCAGAGAGTGGCCTCGAGTGGGGAGTGTACCGTGCTCAATTCGAAGAAAGGCAGGACAACATTTGTGTGTTCGTGGAGAATTTTGAAAACTAAGATGAGATCCGATCTCAAACTACGAAGTTCAAGAGATTCTAGACCAGCTTTCTGCAGTTGGGCACAGTTAAGGTATTTCTCGCATAGTCGGCAAGCTCTTCGTGAAACGTCGTTGCAGTTATTTCAACAAGATCAATGTCTTTCAGGAGGTATGGTGACCACACAGAGCTTGCATATTCCAACAATGGTCTGACAAAGACTTTAAAAGCCCAGATCTTAGTTATGATATTTCCCGACCGAAAACAACGGTTCACAATTGCAAATCGTTTGAATGTGGCCTTGGACACATTCCTGCAATGCAGAGATGATTTTAAATCAGATGTCAATGAAATCCTGAGGTCCCGTACTTCAGATACATCTGGAATTGGGTGATTGTCAATGAATAGGAGGCTGGGTTTGTCTGGTGGCCAATGTGAAATGACAGTCATTTTTTTTATTGAGATTGGTAATTGCCATAATTTTGCCCAATGACTGACACTGCCAACCATGCCAGCAAGTGTTTCAGTATTATGGGTATCATCGAAACATTTTCGCTATTGCACACAAGGTCGTTCAGATAAACCACAAATGGCAGAGGTCCAAGGACAGAGCCCTGTGGTACTCCACTGGTGGTAGGCATTTTGGTGGAAAACGAATTTGCAACCATTACCCTCTGGGATCCATTTGATAAGAAGGCTGTAATCAAATTTAGTAGCTCGCCGCGAAAGCCAATGTTACCGAGTTTGAATAATAATTTGTGGTGAATAACAGATTCGAAATCTTTTTGAAAATCGAAGTAGATGATGTCTGATGGCACCCCGATATCAAGAGCGCTAGTCCAGATGTCCATGGCCAGGAGAAGCTGACGGGTTACAGAGCGCCCCGGCAAAAAAAAAAACAAATTGGTCGCAGTTTATCAAGGTGAACTTGTCCAAATAAGATAACATTTCATTTCTGATTATGGTCTCCATTACCTTGCATGGGAGAATCGTAAGGGAAATTGGTGGATAGTTCGAAGGGTCGGGGGCCTCGCCCTTTTTAAAGATAGGGATAACGTTTGCCGTTTCCCAGATTGAGGGCAAAACACCCTCACGGAATCTGGCCCAAATGCATGACTTGGTTTAAGTTTCGAAATTGTAGTTCGAACTAAGGATGGAGAGAAAACAACGGAGGAGCAGGCAGCGTGGTTGCAACAGCGTGTAATTCCAGCGTCCATTCATCATCAACAATGCCATTTGAGGTAAATACCTTGCTTAGGGGTTCAGCCTTGTCAAAATCGACAGTGAGGAAAACATTGCCAGACTTCAATGGGGGAATAGTCCGGGAGGAGCATATTTGCAGGCAGTAAAAAGGGACAATCACTGAGAATGTTTGATTCCCCGACTTGGTGCCAATCATTTACCAATTTAATGTAATAAAAGTGTGTTTTTGTCTGTCATGGTTATGGCCATGCTTCATCAAAGTAATTTTTTTTTAAATCACAATTTTGCGCACACTGGCTAACAAACGCTGATTTTCGTTCGCTTCGCTCACTCAATCAGCGCATCTCCCTTACCAGTGTAAAACCTACTTCCCCTTGCCTTCTTGCAGAAAACCCGGATCGGAACAACTGTAAACAACTGCTTATTTCCAGCATTGTTAGCATCTGTTCAATGTCAGCCTACACATTGTGGCTGGCACTTGCTTATTTGTATAGAGCAGCGTCAAGCGACGTCGTATTGGCTACGAGACACCATTTGGAGGTAATAGCTACAAGGTGCACTAGATTAAAATGTAACGGAAAAAACGGTACTTCTAGTCAAGACAGTGCTTTGAGAGCGGATTTCTTAGGCTTAAAAGAAGGTTGTTTTCTGCAACAACAAAAATCGCGCGTTATAGCTTAAGAAATCCAGTCTAATAGCATTGGCTTCAATAAGACGATCTTCCTTTCTCCCTCCAGCGCTCCTTGCAGCTAACCCAGTTACTGGCTGCACCATAGAGTTATACACAATAATACTACGTCGTGTCACTGCCCTATTGTTGCCTAATAACAATGTTTAAAACAATGTAAAACAATAAAACCGATCATTCAGGGGCCCGCAACTCCGGAATAGCACGACCAACTGAAATTCTGCGTTAATCGTGCAAATCTGCACATGGGGGGGGGATTGAGGCTTAATGGCGCGTCGACAACTTGGTCATTAGCGCCAACCTCAGTCACAGTGCAGTGGTCCGACTTGCCACTGCACCACACATTACAGAGATGTTATTCAAACCCCTAATCTAAATCTTGTCATACATCTGTACCTCCTGCAAAAATTGAAAAACACCGGACAGGAGGACAGACTTATCGCCCAACTGACGCGCAATGTCATGCGGAAGATGGAACCGACGACGAACACCATCAAGATGGCGACAATCAACAAGTAAGTGCCGGACCGTAAGTGGCCGTCGACACCAAGAGCATTCAGGAGGGTCAACCCCCCGCAAAAGGAAACAGTGAGTAAGTCGGGTGTGACCAATTCGCAAACGGGCCAACACAACCTCCTCATGGCGACTGCGGCGACACGCCGAGTGCCACTCCTCGACAGTGCTTTTAATGGCCCGTAACTTATTACCGTCCTGTCTGTCCCACAAGGTTTGCCAAAAAGCGTGTAACCTCAGACGCAGAGTTGGAAAGGCATCTGAGGGAACAAGGCTGAGATCCCTACCGAGAGGGCCAGAAAGGGCCCCTTTCGCAGCAGAATCAGCTTGTTCATTCCCTGCTATCCCAACATGGCCCGGGATCCAGCAGAAAAGCACGGTTTTCCGCTGGCCAGGCAAGCGGGAAAGCAAAGCTTTGACACGTTGTGTCAAGGGGTTCCGAGGATTGTAATTCGCCAAGGACTCTAGGGCACTCATGGAATCACTAAAGACAATGAAATGCGTGCCCTGAAGGTCAAGGATCCATTCCACCGCCAAACCAAGAGCCAAAAGCTCTGCAGAGAACACAGAATAGCCTGATGGAAGGCGATGGGCAATCGTTACACCCTTACACACACAAGCACACGCCACGCCAACGTCGGACTTCGACCCATCAGTAAACAGGCGCTGATAACCGGCGTACTGAGAACTCAGCCGCCGGAACTCCTGTAAGTACCTTGCTGGTAGAGTGGAACCCTTCGGGAGGGACGCCAGAGCAAAAATGAAACTGCCACCTGGGACAAGCCAAGGGGCAACTGGCATTCTCCCAAGCCTCAAGACGCAGGGCATTTCAAAGGCTATCTCCTGACAGGACTGCTGGAGCCTATCGCGGAAATCACCCTTACCCACCCTGCGTCTACCGACTCGCAAGTCTGGCCCAAAACCATGGACCAAGCAGGACTGGATTGCACAGCACGCAAATGCACAGCATACTGAATGGCAAGCTGTCGCCGACGAATGGCCAAAGGTGGCTCCGAGGCCTCAGCATAGAGGCTGACCACTGGAGAAGTTCGAAAAGCCCCAGTCGCCACACGCAGGCCACTGTGATGCACTGTGTCCAACATCTGGAGAGTGGAGTCACTAGCCGAATCATAGACCATACACGCATAATCAAGTTTGCTGCGGACAAGGGCTCGGTAGAGGCGCAACATGGCAGCGCGATCGGCACCCCACGAAGTGCCCGACAGGACCCGCAAGATGTTAAGCGCCCGCAAAGCCTTGTCTTTAAGCTGGCGTAAGTGTGGAAGCCAAGACAACCTGGAATCGAACACGAGACCCAGGAAACGTGCCTGTGGGACAACAGGAATTTGTGCCTGTCCCAAGTACAGGCAAGGATCCGGGTGCAGTGTTCGTTGGCGGCAAAAGTGGATGCACACAGTCTTGTCCGGAGAAAACCGGAAACCATTACTCACCGCCCAGGTCTGGACTTTATTAATTGCCAGCTGTAGCTGCCGCTCGCAGGTCTGCATGCGAGCTGCCCGAAAGCGCAGGCCGAAGTCATCGACAAACAATGACTGGGGAACAGCAGCTTGCTGAGCAATGGGGTTGATCCCTATAGCAAACAAGACGACACTAAGAACACCCCCTTGAGGCACACCATTCTCCAAGACAAACGGGCAGGAAAGAGTCGCCCCGACACGAACGCGAAAAGAACGGCCTGAGAGGTAAGCAGAAAGCAACAGTGGCATCTGTCCCCTCAAGCCATAGTTATAGAGATTACGGAGAATCCCATAACGCCACGTCGTATCATACGCCTTCTCCAAGTCAAAGAAAACCTGAACCAGATGATGACGCAGGCGAAAAGCCTCCCTCACATCTGATTCAAGGGCAACTAGATGATCGATAGTTGACCGAAACCGTCGAAAGCCACACTGGGACACAGATAAGAATCCCCGTGATTCCAACACCCACACCAACCGCTCACTGACCATCCGTTCCATAAGTTTACAGACACAGCTAGTCAGAGCGATTGGGCGATAACTGGAAGGAGAAGTAGGGTCTTTGCCCGGTTTTATAATCGGGATGACCACTGCTGTCTTCCACGCTGCTGGAATAGAGCCCTCTGCCCACACACGGTTGAACATCCCCAGCAAGAACTGCTGGGAGGCAAGGGTCAGATGTTTCAACAGTTGATAGTGAACATCATCAGGCCCCGGGGCGAAGTCATGCGACTTGGACAAAGCTGAAACAAATTCCTGCCAGGTAAATGGTAAATTGTACTTCTCTACCCTATCGGAGCGAAAGTCAAGAAAGCGAGCCTCTTTTCTACGCTTAATCCCGAGGAAACCAGGATCATAATGGTCATCACTCGAGACCCGCGCAAATGCAGACGCAAGACAATTGGCGATATCTGGCACAGAAGAGATCACGGTATTCGCCACCTTCAGCTGTGAAACCGGGGAAGGCACGCTCCTCCCCGAAATCTGGCGCACCTTCCGCCACACCTGCTGAGAAGGCGTGGAGCGCGTGATCGACGAAACATAAGCTGCCCACGAAGCACGTCTAGCCTCACGGATGACATACCTGGCACGGGCACGACAGCGCTTAAACGCTACAAAGTTGCCAGTAGTCGGGCTGACCGTGAATGCACGCAACGCTCGCCGGCGGGCCTGAATGGCCTGCCCGCAAGCAGGCGTCCACCACGGAACAGGAACCCGCCGCGGCTGTGTGGACGTACGCGGGATAGTAGCATAAGCAGCAGCAAGGACCACATCAGTGAAATGAGTGGAAAGTTCACCCACATCAGAAAAGTCCTCAACCGCACGCTGAAACACAGCAGCCTCAGCAAAGGCTGACCATTCAGCACGCTTAAGCGCCCACCGGGCTGGCCTGGAAGCCACAGAACCCCCTTGTGTTGTGGACAACACAATGGGGAGGTGATCGCTTCCATGCAGATCGGCAGTGACAGCCCAAGTGAAGTGAACTGGGATGGCCAGCGAGCAAAAGGCTAAGTCCACCGCTGACCAATTGCCCGTTGCCAAGTTACAGTGTGTCATGGCTCCATCGTTCAGGATGCAAACGGACCCCCTCCGCATCCACTCCTCAAGGATCCTTCCCTTGTTGTCAGTATTAGGTCCTCCCCACTGGACATGGTGGCTGTTAAAGTCGCCCAGCAAGAGGAACGGGGCAGGAAGCTGTCGAACCAGGTCCTCCAGGTCACCAACCCCAAAGACCTCATCCGGTGGCAAATAAAGCGAACAGACAGTAATATCCAATTGGAAAGAAACTCGAACTGCTACCGCCTGAAATCTAGTGTGCAGAGGCACACTGGCATGCGGCTGAGAGTGTTGAACCAGCACTGCAACACCACCATGTGCACGTGGCACAGGGTCTGCATCCAGACGGTAGACAGAGTAACCCTTAACAACCGGATTATCCGACGCCTTAAAGCAAGTTTCCTGAAGGCAGCAGCATAGAGGTCGCCAATGCGACAAAAGCAGCCGCAGCTCTTCTGCATGGGTCCGATAACTTTGACAGTTCCACTGAACGATGGTATGCGCAGGCATTAGGGCGGGCTTAAGACAACACCATCCTCCTCAACTCCTCCTCTGGGCGATCCGAAAACATCTGAATCCTCACCCGAATCAAAAGATGGAGTGAGGGTCAGAACAAAGTTGTCCTCGGAAGGAGGAAAAGGTCCCGGATAATTAGAACAGGAAATCTCTTCCTGCTCCATGGGCAGAGTGGTATCACAATGTTGAGGGGACGCAATGGACCCCTCAGCAAGCTGGCCGTTCAACGACCGCTTCACCGTCTCTCCCGGTGGAGACGTCTTCACAGGCGGAGTTGAGGCTTTACCAGCAGAAGCCTTCTTCTTCGACGGCTTCTGTGGCGCACTCCGGGCAGGCGGAGGCTTAGCCGAAGCCTTCACCTGCCTGGGAACAGTTAGAGCATCAGAAACAGGAACAGTAACAGGAGCAGAAGCATGTGCAGGCTGGGCAGAAGTCGACGGCACGGCAGCAACCGGGTCTGAAGGACCCAAAAGACCCTGCAAAGATGGATGTTGCTGGGTCAACAAAGTAACAAGCATGCCCACCGTCCTCGTCAAAGACCTGAGCTCAGCGCGTAAATCCGCCAAATCAGCAGACTCGCTAACTGGGCCAGGCAATGACGCACTGCACACCTGGGCAAAAGAACGTGGTAGCGTCGGCGCCGATAGTTTGGCTTTCTTCCGGGCCTCTGAGTAGGAAAGCCCGTCCTTAACCTTCAATTCCTGAACACGACGTTCCTCAACATAAACATGGCAGTCCCGTGAAGAGGCCTGGTGCTGACCACCGCAGTTGACGCAGCGCGCCGGGGCAGCACAATCAGTGCCCTCATGGGCTGCCTGAGCACAGCTAACACAGGTTGGCTTAGCCTTACAGGAACCGCTGGTGTGGCCGAAGCGTTGACAGCGGTAACACCGCATTGGGTTCGGGACATAAGTCCTGACCTTCAACCGCAGGTAACCGGCAGTAATGTGCTGCGGTGCAACTGGCGTATCAAAGGTCAGGAAAAAGGTATCAGTTGGCTGGGCACCATTCTCACCTTTCCGCGTCAAACGCTTCACAGCCATAACGCCTTGTGACTTGAGTTCGTCCAGGATGATATCATCGCTGAGACCCCTCAAATCAAAGCACGTCACGACCCCCTTGCTGCTGTTTAAGGTACGATGCGGCTCCACACGCACCGGGCATAACCCCAGTGCACCCGCCTTCAAAAGCCTCTTTGCCTGAGCCCCATCCGCAACCTCAACAAGGTATCCCCCAGCACGGAGCCGAGAGACACTCTTCGGATCGGAACCACAGATCCCTTT
>JAHWFP010195241.1:0-13959 GCA_023313725.1 Lithobius niger
TTAAGTATATTTTAGGCAAAAAGAAATAATTTTTAGCCGGCCAGGCTGGGGGCCGACAAAATGTTCTTTTTACGGAACCTTTTTCACTATCCCTTTATTTTTTTTAAGCGGTGTTGACTGATGTAAATGAAAATCATTGGTGTAGGATTTCTTTTGTTATACAGTAAAACAAATATTATTACTTTATTCTTATTATGTTAAAACATTGTTTTCATTGTTTTCGATTATAGGTAGGTGCAGTAGTTTTTTTCTGAAACCGTGTCAGCCAAGAAGAACAAGAACAACAACAATAAGAAGTGAACAGTTTTCAAATTTACGTGTTGCTTCCTACGTTTACTCTTGCACGGAATTGCATAAAAGTTGGTGTAAAGTTTGGAAAAGTTGCTATCTACTATCTGGCCAAGTTTGGTCGAAATATATTGAATAGAAACGGAGAAATTAATAGTTTTAGTTTTGCAAGAAAGAGGACTTCAATCAGATATATATATATATATATATATATATATACACGGCTGTCGCTGTTTATGATATAGATAATTTGGTAGGAACCTCTCATCCAAGCGAAATAATTCCCACTATGAGAGGAGCTCACTTTCTTAATTAGCCCACAAAATACGCATACAGCCACTCACACGACACAGACTTAAAATATAAAACCATAAACACAAATTAAGCGGACACAAACATACACGTCCATATGCACACGCAAACATTAAACATTTCAAACACAAACTGCATTCACTTTCTGACATAACCATTGAGTAAAAACTGTCCTTGTTCCCTGGAATTGGAGTTCAAATTATAGTTCGTTGCATTGGAGTGAACTCTAATCCGTTTTTATTTGTGCACCTTCATGGCTGTGAGTAAGGCGATGTGGTTGACAAAGTTAGGTCGTTTAAGTAGATCAAGAACAGAAGCAGGCCCAAAAAAGACCCCTGAGCAACCCCACTAGGTGCACTGGTTTGGGTGGAAAACCTGTTGATCACGATTTTTGAAAAAGGATGAGAGCCAAATTAGGAGGGAACCACTGATACCACATCCACTTAATTTTGATAGAAGTTTGCGGTGCACTACCGACTCAAAAGCTTTTTTAAAGTCAAAGTAAATAACGTCTGATGGGGCACCAGCATCCATGGCGTCAGTCCAATGGTTGAGTACAAGGAGTAGTTGACGAGTAGCCGACCTCCCCGGAAGAAAACCATATGGTCTGGTCCAATAATGGAGGACTCATTTAGGTAAAGTAGGAGTTTATTCCTAATCACAGCCTCGATGACTTTACAAGCCACACAGGTAAGGGCTTAGGGCGATAATTGTTTGGGTCAGATGGTGTCCAGAAATCGGCAAAGTGGGAGAGCAAGTTATTAGACTGAACAAGAACTAATTTAGGTTGGGGTTTGGGTGGGGCTTACAAACTAGGCAGCCTTCTACATAGGTTGCCCTTCGAGATGTAGCTATTATCTTGCTAGGCAAGGCAAGGCTACGTTATCCTCGGACCTTACACTACTTGCATCTAGGGAGGACTTAGGTTCGTGAGGGTAAGAGATTTACATAACTTCTGAAAACAAGAGATTAGTAGCAAACAAGATAAACTTCACATCAATCAAGAGAAAAGGCGTAACCTTAAACCCAAGGAACAGAAAAACGGTTAAGTTAGGCTTAATCCTCCTGTTCAGTCATTCCCCCCCCCCTCCCCCGAAAGGAAGAAGGCAGGCCATTAGAGGTGCTGCTGGATCGCTGCCAGCCGAACGAAGTGATTTTATTTTAGTTGAAATTTAGCAGTACAATTCTAGCAATACACAACTTTCACATCCACGTGAATCACGAGCAACTTTCAATTCAGCGACCTCTTACACCACTAATCTTATTACCAAACTACATGATAAAGTCCCACTGACAAACCTAAATCCCCAATAACAAGTTCTTCTGAGATAAATTGCAGACATATTAATAAAGGTTCATGCTACGTTACTTAGCAACAGTACCAAGTCGCCGCCTTAAGCCTGCTGCCGAACTTCAAATTAAGGTAAAGAATTATTTCTCAATTTTATGCAAAAATAGCTAAATTACGAATTCCTTAGTGTTTACAATGGCAAACTTATTATTGAGCAGTAGGACATTACACTATCGTTATCTTAACATCTAAATTAAACGTCGCAACTAAACCTCAATGGCGTGGTTTTTCTGAGCCTCACGCAAGATTTGCGACAGATGGTGATCCTTTCTTGAAAACGGGGACAACAATTGCCTTACTCCAGGCTAATGGGATTTCCCCCTGTACGAAAGATAACGTAAAAATTGTTTAGAAAGAGGATAATAAATCTCGTTGGATATTTTTTTAAATAATTATGCGGAGAACCCGTCTTGGTTTAAGATTGGTTAACCAGGCAAGCACTTTGGTCCGGTAGAATGAAACATTGCAACACTCCCCAAACCCAAAATTATGGTTTCGGGGAGCTGGAATACTTTGGTTTACGTGATCCACAATGGTATTTAAAGCAAACATATTGCATAAAGCCTCAGCTTTCTGGTAGTTATCAGTTAAGAAGCGACCATCAAACACAAAAGGAGGTAAGGAGCGTGAAGATTTAGTTTTCTGACGGTATAATTAAAATAGTGAAGCGGTGTTTCCACTCCGAATGACCTGAGCCTCTTTACTGTTGTGCCAAGCCTCAACTGAGCTTGAATAAGTTTTCTGTAGGCCAGAAGAGATTATTCGTTGGGGGCAGATTTGTATTTCCTCCGTAGTTTAAGTTTACGATGCTTAATTTTTGCTAAGAACGATGGGAGGTGGTGAGCAACCGCAGTAACGAGTGGATTTGATGGTACGCGACAGTAATCAATGATGCTCCACATGTTGCCAGAAAAGCAATTCCACGCACTTTGGATGTTTGTGGTATTATCAAACACGAGGGCATCCCAATTAAGCCCACCAAAGCAAGCCCTAAGCTTGCAGAAGTCTATCTTTGCCCCGGTGGAAACTGGTTTTCGACTAGTAAATGGAGATCTACCACAATTAGACACATTTAATTTGAAAGAAAGCACCCCATGATCACTACTACCGAAGTGAGGACCCACTTGCAAATCAAAACGTAACCGGTCATCTTCGGTGAAAATAGGGTCCAGAATGTTTGAACCTCTAGTAGGTTCGACTACTCGCCGTTCAAGACCAAGTGGCAATATCCTCTCGAAAAAAAATCCGGTGATGAGGATCAACAGCAGAAAGGTTAAAGTCGCCCAAAATCACATTTGTAAGCCCTACGTTCAAAGAGCCAGTAATAAAATTGCAAATGTTAGTCACCGCTTCGTCAGATCTACTATCAGGCATACAGCAGACGGTGAAGGAAATATTAAAATGTGGTAAAACGAGCACCAACCTCTCAACAGATAGCGACAATTCAGTTACCACGGCTGCTAAATACGCACGGTGTAGAATCAAAAGCCCACCACCGCAGCTCCCCCGATCGCGTCTGATGACTGCATACTTATTTTGGTCAGCCACCATTTCATTCGTAAAATCGTGGTGTAACCACGATTCCACAACAAAAATCAAATCAAAGCACTCATTTGCAACCAGATCATGAAAACAACTGATGTTACTGATAACACTACGTGCATTAAAAAATACGCAGTTAATACTTTCGGGTGGCCTGTCATTTCCAGAGGTAGTCGGCGGCAACGAAGTGGGAGATTTCCCAATTACTACCAACTTCTAAAAATTTTCATTTGGTACATGTAATGCCACTAGTTTATGCTGGAGGACCGTCTTACAACGGGCAGTCAGATGGAACTTGTCCCTGGCTAAGAGTGTGCGGTCGTGCAAGATTTCACTATCCATCGATAAAAATGAAATGTTCTGGTCAACGCATATTTTTCGAACCAGGGTGTTGGTATGAACAACTTGTAGGTCAAGCTCATAGTTTTCTTTACCGAGACGAGGGAACAAACCGATAATAGTTATTCGTGATTTAGGGCAAACTGACTGAAGCGACCTTGCAAACATTGATATATACAAAGAAATACGGTTTGGAGTAAGTTTACCCACATCGTTAGAGCCGGCACAGATAATAAAAGCACCACCACTGTTGCTAACCTTCAGGATTTCTGGCAACTTATTCGGTAGGTTTTCCACACGCATACCTGGATAAGTCCAGGTGGTAGACTCGCGATGGGTGCTGCCACTCAAAGAGCGGACGTTTGAATCCACGAGGATTGTGGACTGTGTCGTCCATTTCGACAATTGGTTATCCGACCGTGAATCGGAAAGGCATGAGTTTCCCTCGTAGCACTGATTTACATGTGGATTAACTAGAAGGTTTTTAGTGTTTTTAGTGTTATTTTGAGAGTTACACAATACTGAGACGTTGGTAAAATTTTCTATTTGTACAGCAGCCGCCAGTAGATCCTGATCACCTTTTTATTTCTTTCAAGGCTAGGAACAGTCTGTGGGCCCATCTCCAGTAGACCCATTTCCATTAGACCCATTTTGTTGCAGTGATGTCCATGAAAGCAAAGAGCATTAATCGAAGCTTCAAAGTGTTTTCTTCCACCATTTCGCCAATCACTAAGCAGCAACTAGTCAGCCAATGGTTGGTCGGCGGGTAACGCCAGTCCGCTTGCGCAAAATATGAAATCTCACGTTTGCTACGATCAACTGGGAACGACTGCATGAGGAGTTTGGTAGTCATAACGACGGTCGGTTGTATTCTAGCGGCCGTTCATATCATTGCTATATCTGAATGGGCTATGGCACCACTCGGAAAAAACCACCAGCGAAACGTAAATTTAAGCAATAAACGGATGTCGGCGCCAATGCATATCTTTGTTTATACTATTAGAAGTCGTGTTATAACTACTTCATTGCAAACACTGCAATGGTTTGTTGTGAATGATTTGGCCTGCACAGGACAGCCATTTTTAGTTGTTGCTGGGACTCTCTGCCCTCAAGTGGAAATCGAACCCTGAACTGATTTTTAAGGTTTTATTTTTAGCATAACGCAGGTATATACAAGACCCAAGTTCTTGTTAAAGTAATAGGACTTTATGTTGTTGTTGCTGTTGTTGAGAATTTTCGCCTTCCTTTCGCAACTGAAACAATGCTGTTCAAAATCTCCTACTTCATGAAAAGCATTACCATCTTCTATATATATATAACTAGCATCGTACCCGGCTTCGCCCGGGATTTGTTTGACCCGTAGTTGTTTCCCAGTATTTGCTCGGTGATGCCTGATCGTTCACTGCAACAGTCGATTTTTGTTTGTGTAACACTCCTCCTTTCCGCCAATCCTCTCCATCCCCTCTCCCCTCCACCTTTTATCCCGTCGTCTTCCTCTCCTCTTGGTTTCCTTCCCTTTCTCCTCTTTGCTATACCTAGTTGAACACGTACCTGGCTTCCGCTTCCCGGGTCCCGTGCTTGTTTGTTTGTTCTCTTCTAGGCTCAGTTAATGCGTAATCGTATGCTTAATGGTAACAGCTTACTTTGCCCCCCACCCCACTCCCAGTCTTTCGCTGTGGCTTAAGCGATGCGTACCGTGTGAAAAAGAAGTGTGCATGGCGTCATTTAATACTTGCCCTTGAGATTACCACGGTGTTTAGTTAGAAGGATAATTGTTATAGCAAATTGTTAGTCGAGGAAACAATGTGCCAATTTTAACTTCTTTTCAGGACAACAACGTCCCAGTTTCAACTTCATGCCAAAGAATTGACACACTCGCACGTTTTCATTGTTCCCCTTCCGGGGGTAGTTGCCGTTGCTTCATTTCTGATATGAGACTTTGGTTTATAATGTAAGAAGAAGAAGATACGCTTAGGTTGGGCAAGCAAACTCATCATTATCATTATGCACTACAATGAAAGAGGGCGTGTAATAAAAAAAGGCGAGCAACCGACAATGTCCAACAAACGAATGTGGCCTATAACAATCAGTAACAATTAACATATTGCTTCAATAAAGCTAGCTCTTAGAGCCGACTTGAAGAGTTTCAAAGTTGGTTGAGTAACAATCACTGCATGCACGACCGTTGTTGGGTTTATTGGGGTTGGTATCAGATCGGAGAAACGTCCTCCATTGAAAATAGACATTTACTTGCATAACACAAATCAAATGGAGGGGGAGCATGGATGGGGATATTCAGACCCCACTATAGTGTTACGCTCAGGTATGCGGGAACTGGCTAGACCGGCGTATGTTACTCCGGGGGTACAGCTATAGTTTAACGCTATGGGTGTTCCGTCCGAATAATAATCCTATGAATAAAGCAGGTAAAACTTTTATTGAAAGCAGTCTGAAGGAGAGAATTTCGCATTAAAAAAAAAAGGATACGTATTAAGATAAACATTGCATATCTAGCCTACAATCTCGTTTATCTTGTTCATCTCAAATCTCGTTTATCTAATGAAACTCAAGTCTTGTTTCTCCCTATTTCTTAAATTTAGTTTTTCTCATTTGTGTCAAATATTTTTTATCTTGGTAATCTCCTGTCTCGTTTATCTCCTTTATCTTACATCTATTTTATATGATTTATCTCAAAAAGCGTCCATGTCTATATTGCTAATTGTGACTATCTAATTTATCTCAAATCGAGTTATTTAATGGAATTGAAATATCTCAATGAAAAAAAACAAACAGATATAGGTATTAAAAACCGCTTAAGCATGTAATATACGGATAGAAGCCTTTAAAAAAGGCCTTTTTTGTGCTCGTTGTTTTATTTTTACTGCTACCGTTTCTTCTTAAAACTTTTTAAAATGCTATGTGCACCGGTATGCAGTGCCCTCCAGATATTTTGGCAATTTGCAGGATTTAAATAAGACTCTTAAAATCCATTTAAAAAAAATATGTTCCTGGTCACATTGAAAACCACATATTTTTTAAAATTTACGTCCACACAACCACAATTTGATTTGTTTGATGTCTTAAAATCCAGTTCGGCAATGTTTTATCATACCATATCAATACATATTTACTTCTACATTAAAGGGTTAAAATCGTCAGTTTTAGGTTGAAAGAAATGCTTGTTTCGTTTCGCATATTGTCTTTCATTGCCGGAGAGCAAACTTTCTGTGAATGACCGTTGTTTTCCTTTTCAGCACAAGCTTTATTTTATTGTTTGTCTGTCCTGAAGATACTGGACGATTGGTTAACGCTCGTTAAACCCTTTGAAACCCTTTGAAGATACTATTGTTGGCTCTTTGCGATCTTGGTGCCGGTTCATAAAGCAGGCAGCGACAGGTCATGTACAGTTATTGCAGGCCAATCGCTCTTTTGTCATGTCTCCGGAAGGTCTATGAACACATGCTTGTTTTACGGTTAGCGTGGCATCTCCAACATTATGCATGCTTAACCCCGATTCAATTCGGGTATAGAGAGAACAGGAGTGCTCAAGATGCAGTCCTTATTCTTCTGTGAAGCATCAGGGAGGCCTGAGCGCATGGCCTAGTTGTAGTCGCTGTCTTTCTTGATATTAAGGTGGCCTATGACACTGTTAGCATGGAGCGGATCAGAGCCTCATTGGGCAAGATGGGAGCTGGGCCAAAGTTGGTAGACGGCATTGTTGCTTTATGGGGCGTGCGAAGATGTGCAACTAGAATAAACGGATTTTCATCCATTGAAGTTAGTTCGGATTGCGGTCTTCCGCAGGGGAGCTGTCTCAGTCCCACTCTCTTCGCAGTTGCGATAAACAACATTATTATTGCGATGGGTGCCTCTGTGAATATCGTGTGTTATGCAGACAACGTTGCAATGTGGTTTGTTAGTGATGACCCACAATCCGTCGTGGCACATGTACAGGCTGCACTTGATACGAGTGTGGTTTGGCTGGGTGAGAGAGGTCTGTTGCTGGCCCCGGCCAAGATAAGTGTGTGGTTTTCCCCGGCTCAGTAGGCCAGCTGAAGTCAGCACTCAACGTCACTGTGAACAGTACAGTGATAACCCCGAAATGATGTGCTAAGTATCTTGGTGTTGTTCTAGACGAGTGTCTGGACTGGAACACACATGCGAAGCAACTGAGAGAGAAGATCCAGGCTCGCTCAATACATCATGAAGGTCCTAGCTCGCTATAGAATGGTTTAGCAAGGAGCCCTTTTAGCTACATTCAGGGCGTTTATTAGATCTGGTTTAGATTATCACCTACCACTCCTTTGTACCTCTATGCGTCACATAAGATCACTACAGGTCTCAGGACTATAATGCATGTCTCAGGACTACAACTGGTTGTCTGATATCGACCCCAGTTCAGTCTATCTGGGTAGAATGGAATGAGCCACCACTGCATTATCGTTCGGGTGAGCTATTAGCAGCCTTGTGCATGAAGAGTCTAAGCAGCGGTCCCACAAACCCTGTAGGACGCATTCTCACTGACTACTGCAATTAAATGAGCGGTCTCGGAGCATACTTGGTGTAGCTGGGAGGGGAGCGTCCATTTTTCTGCAGGCCTTTCGCCTCTGTTTTTTTACGTTGCACATGTCCAACCATCGAGTCCTTGAACCTTGTACCCCCAGCTCACTAAGATTTTTGAGCCCTGCTCCATAGCATGTGACGTGTACTGTGACGCATCTTATGTTAGCGGAGCAGAGAAGGAGGAAGTGGCGTCGTTATCCCGACACTAAAATACGGCATGAAATGCCACCTCACTGCTGATAATTCAAGCATTGTCTGCGAATTGGGGGTGATTTCAGTAGCCCTAGACGTGGCCCTTGATATGGCCTTGCCATCTTTTTCCATAGTCGCTGACTCGTTGTCCAGCCTGCGCAAATTGCAACACTCAATAGCTTTTCCCCAGGTAACTGATCCTTTAGTTTCCACAATTTATCAAAAACTTTGAGCTGCATCTCAGTACTCTGAAGTAAATCTTAGATGAGTGAAGGGCCACGCAGGCTGTCAGGGAAATGAGCATGCGGGCGAGTTGACAAAGGGAGCTGTCCTCAACGGCGTTACTGAGACTTCAATCGTTTTGTCTGTGAAAACGAAAAATGCTGCTCTTAGGAGTCTGTTTTTTGCATGCTTGGAATGAAGAGTGGAGTTCAGCGACTACAGGCCACGCCCTGTTCTCGTACCAACCAGTGTGTGGCATGGATACAGTTTTGGATTCTCTCCCGAATTGAATGTCTCGTATTCTCACGATGCTCCGGACTGTCCACACACTTCTGCGATTGCATCAGCGGACACTGGGTTGGGTGGAGTCAGCACTCTTGCCTTGAGTGTTCGGTTGAAGTCACCATCGAGGACTTTTTCCTGTTTTGCAGAAAGTACACTCATCAGTGGGTATTGATAGCGAAATGGACTACTGGTGACTCGACGGTTCAAGACTTATTATCTTGCTCTGTGCCCAATTCCAGTTTCGGTCTTTTGCGCTGCAACAAAAGTGTGATTGTGACCCACTTAATCCCAGTGTTCTCTCCAGATTCTGCGACTGGTCTTTTCAGTTGAGTATGCAGACGGGTGTTCATCGAGTATTACCCAGTTCTCAGTAGCTCTCACTGGCTTGTGCTCTTTGCGGGTAGTTCGAGAATCTCACAGTATCTCACAGTGGAAAGAAGAGGTACCGTATACAGTGGATATACTGGGGGGACTCGGCGGTACACAGTGGAGTCTGCAGATGGGGGTTTCCAGCGGAGTTTGTGCTCTTTGTGTGACATTGTGAGATGTTCCCTGCATCGAGTGGCAATGATCTACATTATTTACTTTCAACGAAGCACGGATTTTCGACTTCACAGACGTTCTGTGCAAATGGAGTGTGTGGCACATTTGTGTAGCGTAGGTGTGTTTATTTGTGTACGTTTGTGTGGATTTGTATAGACTTGCTGTAGTATTAGGGAGGGCGCATGGCCCAGGGCCAGGGCCCCAATAAATATTATTCAATTCAAAGGGTTCAAAGGTTCAAAGGGTTTGACGAGTGGCCATCTGCTCGAATTCCAGTTGCAACAAAGCCTAAGCCCCAACAATGAACTATGACACCTGAAATCTGATTGATCCAACTGCTAATCTTTATATCTATTAGTCGGACGTTTTATTTGCCCTGTATTGTACTTCCACGTGCGACAACGGTGATAGCTTGAAGTCACAATCTCTACGTATAGACAATTTGGAATTTATAATCCGGTTTTTGCACTTTAGTCCTGTTTTAACAATGTAACGAACGATGCAGGAGTGCAGCACTGAAACAAGAACGCACTGGGCTAAGAGTTGATCTCCCGGCATTGCAGAATGGTTCGCAGCATTGCAATGGCGGATGCATTCATGAATTATACACTGGTAATTGGAATTGTATACTGTATACGACACAAACCAAAATAAAAAAAAAAAAAAACATTAAGGAAGAATTTTTTTTATTTAAGTGTCATGCAAGCACAGGAAATTACGAATGAATTATGCATTTTAATCACTTTAAAAATGCTAGCGATGTTTCGATCTTTTAAGAAATGCACCCATTTCTGTTTTATGTATGATAGGTCTATCACCTTCTTGAGCAAGCGGCAGATCTTCTTCAGACACAGTAGCAAATCGAGGCGAATTCTCACATGACGATGAGACAGTAGTGTCAGCAATGTCTTCATCATTGTCACTGGACAAGTCAAATAAATCTTCAAAACCCACTCCCCCCCCCAAAAAAACAAATATGGCTCTGGCTGTAGTATTACACGTAGCCAACAATACCCGTCAGACTGAGATGGAAAAACCGGGTAATAAATAAGAATCGTCCGCTTTCCTCGTGCTGGGACCCAACAATGCCTTGACGCTGCACATTTCCACATTATTAGCTCTCAGCATTCAACATTCATGTTACCAGGCATGTCGTTGTGCATGGGGAAGAGGAGGCAGCTGTCATATGACGGACCACGCTGCACGTTACGTAACTCCTCGTAGTGCATTGTATATTGTTTCGCATGGAACCATCCAGCGTTTACTGGAGCCAAAAATGGATGTCCGAAATTCCCACGTTTGACGATTCTTATAGAGCCCATGTTACGTTAGACGATGGCGATGGCGATGGCTTTCGCTATTTACCCGAGTGGCGAAGCCATGACAATGGTAGCAGTGCTTATATTTATTTTTGTTACAGATGCAAACATATTTACGTTGCCTGTTGGGCTTCTATGTCAGATTGCCTGAGGGAAATCGAACCCACAACCTTTGAACAAGGCCGGATTAACGTTCTTATAGAGGTCTGGTGCTTAAGATTTATTGCGCCCTCCCCCCTCCCCTTCCACATTCCTGCAAAAAGAAACGCAAAATGCATCGATTTTAACGACTTTTCAGTTAACGGTAATTTTTTTTATTTAAAGCAGTACCATATTTTTTTTTCCTGTGACTGTGAGGCATTCTTGAAGCCCTTTTTGGTCTGTGGCCCGGTGTTTCAGCACCCAAAACACCCCTCTGAATTCGACCTTGCCTTTGAAACCAAAGGCCGAGGTCCTACCACTGAGGCATACTGACACGACCTTCACGTTTAAGTGTTCCATTCCTTCCATTTGGAGTGTGGCGCGGCAAATAAGCAAGCATCCCTCCAGTGGCTAATAGAAAGTGTATATAAGCCCATGAAGGTTTTAAAAAAGGAGTGTCAATATGGCTCAATGGTTGGACTTCGGCCTGTGGTTTTCAAAGGCCATGGGTTCGATTCCCCGCTCAGGCAGTCTGATATGTTAGTCCAAAAAAGAAACGTAAATAGGTTTGCATATGTATTTATTTAACTCTTGTTGAGCCTTTGGCTATCCGCATTTAATTTTTTTACTGTAGTGCTAAAGACTTCAAACGGAGAAATAAAATTGCGGGAAGCCTAGAACAATTTTTGTTTTTGGACCGATACAGGCACAAACACAAAAATGAATAAAGAACAAGCAGAAAAGACTTCATTGTACTCGAGTATTAAAATAATCACGAGATTTTCTCGCCCTTTTACTTCCCGGTCAACTTGATGAAATAAAAATTTCTAGTGAATAGTTGCATTTTGTTGTGAAAGAAATTGCCAAGTTTGACGCTGTAATCTGTCATATACTGGGACAGAGCGTTAGGTAGTAATAAGCCTCTGTCAGAGCGTATAACGAATTACGGCATCAATATTTTTATGTGCTACTGGCTGAATATATGACAATATCATATATAATTTATCTTTATCTCGGACCTATTATTAATGTCTAGCTGTGTGTTCACCTATTTATACATAATTAAGCAGCCCTCGTCTGGTGCCTTCGGTTGATGATGTTTCCTTTATGCATAAATTGCATTTCAAATTACGCCACTGCTCGCGAAAATGTTTATTGCTATAGCTGGTATGGCCAAGGAAATGAAATATCATTTCCCGTGCATACAACAGTAGCAATAACATTTCCTCTAATGCTTTACCTTTAGTTGATATTTCCCCTGGTTAAGTAAATTAACGTTAAAACCTAGAAGGCACTAGGCTGCTTCTCTCAATAAACCATCACGCTACTAGAGTTTACAGTAAACCACTACTGCGGTTATACGGCATTGTGGAGGCATTACTTTTGAGTAAAACTTGGGTAATGTACATGTTTCATAAATTACGTTTTTCCATTTTATCAAGAATTTTACCGGTGTTTAGCTTATAATGCACAAATGACTAAGCCATTAAGGCAGTTGCTGTCGTTGCATTCCCACTCAGGAATTTGTAAGTAACTCAGGAAAGGTAAGTTGTGCACCTTACGTGAAGATAATACTAATTTTATTGTTTAGGGCTTATATTTAGATTCATCTTAGGAAGAGAATTTCTGTTTTCTTTCTACAAAACGAGGACCATGGCCGACTTACACTGAAAAGACCTCGGCAAATCGAAAGCGAAACTGAATTACACCAAAAATTTCCCTGACAGAAATTTGCTCACTTGATCGTGTACTAAATTCGTCCAATCACAACCGACTTACTGTGAGAATTTCCCTGACCGAAATTTGCTTACTTGATCGTGTACTAAATTCGCCCAATCACAACCGACTTACAGTGATAATCACGCAGTAGCTTTTGAAAGCTACTGCGTGATTATCACTGTAAGTCGATGTTGATTGGCTAAATTTAAAACTAAATCAGTTAGGCAATACCCTGCAGCTTTCATTGGTCGACGCAGCGTAATGCTAAACCGTGCAAACACAGCGAGCGCTTTCAGAAGTTGATACGCTTTTGGCAGTCACTCGCTTCAAACGTTACACAGTTGACACGTTACGATAAGTTTGTTGAATTCATTTCAAATAAAAGTATGTATTTTCCTACCAAAAACAATCCGGAAAGCCTTTCTCTCGAAATACTCACTGTGTTGTTCGTTTCCGTAACCTAGCAACGCCTGCAGCTACACGTAGAATCGGGCGGCGAAGCTCGTCGTTAGCCGGACTGCGTCGTTAGGCCTAACGTTACCGTAACCTAGCAACAAATTCTCAGCATCGTTTTGAAATTTATTATGCTCCACTACAGTACGTATTTGATTGGTTTTTTTTATTTACTCTGCAATTTTAGAAACAATAAAATTATGTACTGCATTTATTAATTTAATATTATGGAATTGTTTAAAGTAAAAAGTTTGGAGGTGTGCGCCAATAAAAAATTCTTCAGCGGCGGCGAATATCAATTTTATTCCTGGCGGCCATAGTGCCAGTCGGCGCGCCGATATTTGGACGACTTTTATAAAAATTTTTTAACGTTGCATACGAAATTTAGAGTGCTGAATACTGAAATATGACGTGAAATTCTCTAACTAAATACCCCGCGAGCTATTGGAAATTATCAAATTTTTTTCAACACTCGTGTTTTGGCCCATTGAACTCACTTGTGCTATTTATTGGCGGATAATTTCCCTCGTGCTTCGCACTCGTGAAATTAATGTCTGCCTAAATAGCACTCATGAGTTTATAGGGGTCAAAACACTCGAGTTGAAAAAATTATCGATAATTTCTTTAGCTCGTGGGATATTATCTATGAGTATATTCCGCTTACTACTATGGTGGAAGGTAGAGGAAGAG